>CM051019.1:25834771-25842271 GCA_027704905.1 Muraenolepis orangiensis
TCATCCTCTCTAGTGCAGCTCTGAGACAGACAGGAACCACGGTTCATAACAAACACCTGGACCATGGAGCTGTTCATATATACAGAGATACACGGGGGAGGTTAGATGGTCTAGAAGGGTTAGATGGTTCTATTCTGGGAGGTTAGATAGTTCTATTCGGGGAGGTTGGTGGTTCTATTCGGGGAGGTTGGTGGTTCTATGCGGGGAGGTTGGTGGTTCTATGCGGGGAGGTTGGTGGTTCTATGCGGGGAGGTTGGTGGTTCTATTGGGGGAGGTTGGTGGTTCTATTGGGGGAGGTTGGTGGTTCTATTCGGGGAGGTTGGTGGTTCTATTGGGGGAGGTTGGTGGTTCTATTGGGGGAGGTTGGTGGTTCTATTCGGGGAGGTTGGTGGTTCTATTCGGGGAGGTTGGTGGTTCTATTGGGGGAGGTTGGTGGTTCTATTGGGGGAGGTTGGTGGTTCTATTGGGGGAGGTTGGTGGTTCTATTCAGGGAGGTTGGTGGTTCTATTGGGGGAGGTTGGTGGTTCTATTGGGGGAGGTTGGTGGTTCTATTCGGGGAGGTTGGTCGTTCTATTGGGGAGGTTGGTGGTTCTATTGGGGGAGGTTGGTGGTTCTATTGGGGGAGGTTGGTGGTTCTATTCGGGGAGGTTGGTGGTTCTATTCGGGGAGGTTGGTGGTTCTATTCGGGGAGGTTAGTGGTTCTATTCGGGGAGGTTGGTGGTTCTATGCGGGGAGGTTGGTGGTTCTATTGGGGGAGGTTGGTGGTTCTATTCGGGGAGGTTGGTGGTTCTATTGGGGAGGTTGGTGGTTCTATTCGGGGAGGTTGGTGGTTCTATTGGGGGAGGTTGGTGGTTCTATTGGGGGAGGTTGGTGGTTCTATTCGGGGAGGTTGGTGGTTCTATTCGGGGAGGTTAGTGGTTCTATTCGGGGGGGTTGGTGGTTCTATGCGGGGAGGTTGGTGGTTCTATTGGGGGAGGTTGGTGGTTCTATTCGGGGAGGTTGGTGGTTCTATTGGGGGAGGTTGGTGGTTCTATTGGGGAGGTTGGTGGTTCTATTCGGGGAGGTTAGTGGTTCTATTCGGGGAGGTTGGTGGTTCTATTCGGGGAGGTTGGTGGTTCTATTGGGGGAGGTTGGTGGTTCTATTCGGGGAGGTTGGTGGTTCTATTGGGGGAGGTTGGTGGTTCTATTCGGGGAGGTTGGTGGTTCTATTCGGGGAGGTTAGTAGTTCTATTCGGGGAGGTTGGTGGTTCTCTGCGGGGAGGTTGGTGGTTCTATTGGGGGAGGTTGGTGGTTCTATTGGGGGAGGTTGGTGGTTCTATTCGGGGAGGTTGGTGGTTCTATTGGGGGAGGTTGGTGGTTCTATTCGGGGAGGTTGGTGGTTCTATTCGGGGAGGTTAGTGGTTCTATTGGGGGAGGTTGGTGGTTCTATTCGGGGAGGTTGGTGGTTCTATTCTGGGTAAAGGGAGAGATGTCCGTGTGGTTTTCAACATTCTGTCATTCTTGTTATTTTTTGCAGTTAATTTCAGTTAGTTAATATTTAAACGATCAATCTCTTATTTTCTCTACATTAACACACATTGAGTTGATATATCGTTATCTATATATCTATATATCTAGATATATATATCTATGTATATCTAGATATATAGATATATATATCTATTCTCACTACAAAGACATTCTAACATTTACACTTTCAATACATGCAGATGCTGTACAGCAACTTTCCCTCAAGGCCCAAACACCTGTATGCATACATATGTATATACATACAGTATATCCTATATATATACATATATATATAGGATATACTGTATATATATACATACAGTATATCCTATATATATATATGTATATATATAGGATATACTGTATATATATACATACAGTATATATATATTTATATATATATGTATACATATATATATATAAATATGTATACATACAGTATATCCTATATATATATCTCTCTAAAAAACAATAAAAACCTAAATAAAGGAGGCTCCATGGTAACGATCCCAAACGCTAGGTGATGAAGCTACGGCTAATAGCACACGATAGCCACCATGAGGCAGGAAGTAGCAGCGTCACAGAGGCTGAGGGAAGACTAAGGGTTAGAAAGGATCTTCTAATCTGGGCGAGCCAGCGTTTGCTCGATGGGTCAAAGGGTCTCATTAAGAGCCTTCAGTGCAGAGGCTGGACCTGAGCCTCGGGGAGACGGAGGCTGGCCTCTAGAACACCGAGAGGTTGACTTACAGGTCGGATTTCAGTGGCAAAAAAACATGTTTCCAACCAAAAGCTAAACGTTGGCTCCTCTAGACATGAACGGGAATTAAACCTGATTAATGAAACTATTAAACTATTACACTATTAAACTATTAAAATATTAAACTATTAAACTATTAAACTATTACACTATTAAACTATTACACTATTAAACTATTAAACTATTACACTATTAAACTATTAAAATATTAAACTATTAAACTATTACACTATTAAACTATTCTCTCTCTGCTAATTATTCAAGTAAGTTATTTCCTGCCGTTGGTGAGTGCTGTTAGTCTCTCTCCTAATGGCGTCCCAACACACACCATAACGTAACACACTAACACACACAGGGGAGGAGTTTGGGGGGAGGGGAGGAGTTTGGGGGGGAGGGGAGGAGTTTGGGGGAGGGGAGGAGTTTGGCGGGGAGGGGAGGAGTTTGGGGGGAGGGGAGGAGTTTGGCGGGGAGGGGAGGAGTTTGGCGGGGAGGGGAGGAGTTTGGGGGGGAGGGGAGGAGTTTGGAGGGGAGGGGAGGAGTTTGGGGGGAGGGGAGGAGTTGGGGGAGGGGGGGAGTTTGGGGGAGAGGGGAGGAGTTTGGGGGGAGGGGAGGAGTTTGGGGGGGAGGGGAGGAGTTTGGGGGAGGGGGGAGGAGTTGGGGATGAGAGGAGGAGTTTGGGGGAGATGGGAGGGGTTTGGGGGGGAGGGGAGGAGTTTGGGGGAGATGGGAGGGGTTTGGGGGGGGAGGGGAGGAGTTTGGGGAGAGGGGAGGCGTTTGGGGAAGAGGGGAGGAGTTTGGGAGGGGCAAGGAAGGGAGGGGTTGCAGAGACCATCTCTACTCACCTAGCTAGGCTCAGATTTTAACTACTCCTCCCATTGGTTAACCTACAGGACCATGAGGCCCAAAACATCTCCACCCAACAAGTGTCCCAGACGGACCCCCCCCCCCCCCCCCACCCCCCCTAGAGGGGCGTGTCGTAGACTCGCTCGGCGGACCCGTCGTCTGTCTCGTCCTCGGACGGCGGCGCCCTGCTGAGCGTCTCCCCGGTGGAGGACACCGAGAGGCCGCTATGGAGGCTGAGGTCGTCCCGTGGCCGAGGCTGCCTCTTGTCCTGCACGAACTCCTGGATCTCCAGTGGCAGCCGGCGGAACTTGTCCTGGTACTCCTGGTCCAGGTCGCTCTGCAGCTGAGAGGGAGGAGCCACAGATCAATACACCTGATCGGTACACCTGATCGATACACCTGATCAATACACCTAAACGATACACCTGATCGGTACACCTGATCGATACACCTGATCGGTACACCTGATCAATACACCCGGACACACACCGGGTGACCGTCCCCACGGCGCCTGGTGAGGCGGGTAACCTAGCAACCGCCAGATGCTGCGAGCAGAAGAGGATGGCCGGTCAGGCGGGTTAGAGCGGTTACGTCTATTTTCTGCAACTGATAATGATGATAAACGTTAAACTGATCGGATGTCCAATTATTCCTCTACTTTCTGCTGTGTCAGCACGCAGTACGCAGTGAGAACTGCTTCTTGGACAAAGGTGCCAGTTGGCCTCCTGGTCACTGCCTCAGTGCCCTTGAGCAAGGCACCAGCCCCCTCCCCTGCCCCCCTGTATATCCAACAGCTGATACCCACGGCTCCTCATACTAGGATGGGTTACATGAGAGGAACTAGTTTCACTGTGTGGACATGAGACCAATAAAGAGGATTCAATCCTCCAGATTGAGATTGAGATTAAGATTTAGATTTAGACTGCTGTGGGATTAGTTAACCTGTGGTTCCTCTAGTGAAGCATCTGAACACAGAACTCCTCTCAGGTCGGAGCGTCTCATCGCTGCAGGAAGGGAACGCCTGTTTAGTTTGACCTTTCCTGGTTCTTTTGACAGCATCTCGATGGTCTGTTGTTTATCTTCTTGTATCTCAATAGAAACTCCCTCTAGAGTCGCTGAGCTCAGGGCAGATGGCACGGAGAACACGGAGAAGAACACGGAGAACACGGAGAAGAACACGGAGAACACGGAGAAGACACGGAGAAGAACACGGAGAACACGGAGAAGAACACGAAGAACACGGAGAAGAACACGAAGAACACGGAGAAGACGGAGAACACGGGCGATAGACACACGCACATATATATAGATATATATATCTATAGATAGATATAGATATAGATATAGATATATAGATATCTATATCTATATAGATATCTATATACATACATGCAGACAGTATGTGACCCTTTGGAATTACCTGGATTTCTGCATCAATTGGTCATAAATGTGTTCTGATCTTCATCTAAGTCACAACAATAGACAAACACAGTCTGCTTAAACTAATACCACACAAACAATTATATGTTTTCATGTTTTTATTCAACACCATGTAAACATTCACAGTGCAGGGACTCACTCAAGACCCACCTGTTCAGAGTCCACCTGGACTCTCCATGAACCCTCCTTCTCCTTTGTGAACCCCTAACTTGCTTAAGTCCTGACATTAATAGCTCTTAGCATGTTGTATATTCTAGCAAGTGTATATCCTTAATGTTGATAACACGCTCTTATCACAGCTACTTAAGCAGGTGACCTGGCAGTACCACATAGTGTTATTCATCTTGTTAATATGAATACTTGTGAACTGCTCTATTTTGATGCCCACTGCTCCTCATACTAGGATGGGTTAATGAGAGGAACTCATCTCACTGAGAGGACATGAGACCAGGAGAGGATTCAACCCTCCAGGTTTAGGTTTATTCTAGAAACGCCAGAAAGATTCTTCATTCATTTTTTCCTTGCAACAGAGAAACGACTTTGGACAACATGTAAACCAGGCCCCAGTGAGTTAAACTGGTTCCATTGGGCCCCAGTGAGTTAAACTGGTTCCATTGGGCCCCAGTGAGTTAAACTGGTTCCATTGGGCCCCAGTGAGTTAAACTGGTTCCATTGGGCCCCAGTGAGTTAAACTGGTTCCATTGGGCCCCAGTGAGTTAAACTGGTTCCATTGGGCCCCAGTGAGTTAAACTGGTTCCATTGGGCCCCAGTGAGTTAAACTGGTTCCATTGGGCTCCAGTGAGTTAAACTAGTTCCATTGGGCCCCAGTGAGTTCAACTGGTTCCATTGGGCTCCAGTGAGTTAAACTGGTTCCATTGAGCCCCAGTGAGTTAAACTGGTTCCATTGGGCCCCAGTGAGTTAAACTGGTTCCATTGGGCTCCAGTGAGTTAAACTGGTTCCATTGGGCCCCAGTGAGTTAAACTGGTTCCATTGAGCCCCAGTGAGTTAAACTGGTTCCATTGGGCCCCAGTGAGTTAAACTGGTTCCATTGGGTCCTCAGTTGATTTCCTACCTTGAGGCGTGCCTGCGATGATTACAGATGACAGGTTGTATTCATTCCATTCCAATAATTGCTCAGAATGTGGATCCTCAGTTTAACTACTCCCCGGTCCCTCGGGGGCCCCTAATTAAAGACTAAGCGTGTCAGATGGTTCCACCGCTCCTCACTCTGTTTGTGAGCCGTTGAAAAAAGCCCTTAAATCAGAAGACCTTTAGTCTTAGAGGAAAGAGATACGTTGTTCTGTGACCCAGTATATTAGTTCATATATTAATTCATATATTACTTCATATATGTGCTTGCTTGATAAAGCAATAAAGGTAAAGATAATGAATGGGTCATTGTAAACTAATCACAGCTAATGAATGATGTCATCTCTCTGGATGTTATTCTATCCCCTCCTGGTGATGGACATTTAATGGACCACAGCCAAATGAAGACATCCTGAGTGGATGGAACCTGTTCCTCATCCCCTGCTCACTGCTCTCTGGTCCTCACTGCTCACTGGTCCTCTCTGTTCTCTGGTCCTCACTGCTCTCTGGTCCTCACTGCTCTCTGGTCCTCACTGCTCACTCCTCTCTGGTCCTCTCTGCTCTCTGGTCCTCTGCTCTCTGGTCCTCACTGCTCTCTGTTCTCTGGTCCTCACTGCTCACTCCTCTCTGCCCTCTGGTCCTCTCTGCTCTCTGGTCCTCACTGCTCTCTGGTCCTCACTGCTCTCTGGTCCTCTCTGCTCTCTGGTCCTCTCTGCTCCTCTCTGTTCTCTGGTCCTCACTGCTCACTGCTCTCTGGTCCTCTCTGCTCTCTGGTCCTCTCTGCTCTCTGGTCCTCTCTGCTCTCTGGTCCTCACTGCTCTATGGTCCTCTCTGCTCTCTGGTCCTCTCTGCTCTCTGCTCTCTGTCCTCTCTGGTCTCTGGTCCTCTCTGCTCTCTGGTCCTCTCTGCCCTCTGGTCCTCTCTGCTCTCTGGTCCTCACTGCTCTCTGGTCCTCACTGCTCTCTGGTCCTCTCTGCTCTCTGGTCCTCTCTGCTCCTCTCTGTTCTCTGGTCCTCACTGCTCACTGCTCTCTGGTCCTCTCTGCTCTCTGGTCCTCTCTGCTCTCTGGTCCTCTCTGCTCTCTGGTCCTCACTGCTCTATGGTCCTCTCTGCTCTCTGGTCCTCTCTGCTCTCTGCTCCTCTCTGCTCTCTGGTCCTCTCTGGTCTCTGGTCCTCTCTGCTCTCTGGTCCTCTCTGGTCTCTGGTCCTCTCTGGTCTCTGGTCCTCTCTGCTCTCTGGTCCTCACTGCTCTCTGCTCCTCTCTGGTCCTCTCTGCTCTCTGGTCCTCACTGCTCTCTGCTCTCTGGTCCTCTCTGCTCTCTGGTCCTCTCTGGTCCTCACTGCTCTCTGCTCTCTGGTCCTCACTGCTCTCTGCTCTCTGGTCCTCTCTGGTCCTCACTGCTCTCTGCTCTCTGATCCTCTCTGCTCTCTGGTCCTCTCTGGTCCTCACTGCTCTCTGCTCCTCTCTGGTCCTCACTGCTCTCTGCTCTCTGCCCTCTGGTCCTCACTGCTCTCTGCTCTCTGGTCTCTCTGGTCCTCTCTGGTCTCTCTGCTCTCTGTCTCTCTGGTCCTCACTGCTCTCTGGTCCTCTCTGGTCCTCACTGCTCTCTGGTCCTCTCTGGTCCTCACTGCTCTCTGCTCTCTGCTCTCTGGTCCTCATTGCTCTCTGGTCCTCACTGCTCTCTGGTCCTCACTGCTCTCTGGTCCTCACTGCTCTCTGGTCCTCACTGCTCTCTGGTCCTCTCTGGTCCTCACTGCTCTCTGGTCCTCTCTGGTCCTCACTGCTCTCTGGTCCTCACTGCTCTCTGCTCTCTGGTCCTCACTGCTCTCTGGTCCTCACTGCTCTCTGCTCTCTGCTCCT
>CM051019.1:25857271-25859771 GCA_027704905.1 Muraenolepis orangiensis
ATGGATAATGGATAGATGGTAATGGATAGGATGGTAATGGATAAGGATGGATAATGGATAGATGGTAATGGATAAGGATGGATAATGGATAAGGATGGATAATGATGGTTAATGGATAAGGATGGTTAATGGATAAGGATGGTTAATGGATAAGGATGGTAATGGATAATGATGGTTAATGGATAAGGATGGTTAGTGGATAAGGATGGTTAATGGATAAGGATGGTTAATGGATAAGGATGGTTAATGGATAAGGATGGATAATGGATAAGGATGGCTAATGGATAAGGATGGTTAATGGATAAGGATGGTTAATGGATAAGGATGGTTAATGGATAAGGATGGTTAATGGATAAGGATGGTTAATGGATAAGGATGGATAATGGATAAGGATGGTTAATGGATAATGATGGTTAATGGGTAAGGATGGTTAATGGATAAGGATGGTTAATGGATAATGATGGTTAATGGATAAGGATGGTTAATGGAAAAGGATGGTTAATGGGTAAGGATGGTTAATGGATTAGGATGGTTAATGGATAAGGATGGTTAATGGATAAGGATGGATAATGGATAAGGATGGTTAATGGATAATGATGGTTAATGGGTAAGGATGGTTAATGGATAAGGATGGTTAATGGATAAGGATGGATAATGGATAAGGATGGTTAATGGATAATGATGGTTAATGGATAAGGATGGTTAGTGGATAATGATGTATAATGATAAGGATGGATAATGGATAAGGATGGTTAATGGATAAGGATGGATAATGGATAAGGATGGTTAATGGATAAGGATGGATAATGGATAAGGATGGATAATGGATAAGGATGGTTAATGGGTAAGGATGGATAATGGATAAGGATGGTTAATGGGTAAGGATGGTTAATGGATAAGGATGGATAATGGATAAGGATGGATAATGGATAAGGATGGTTAATGGATAAGGATGGATAATGGATAAGGATGGTTAATGGATAAGGATGGATAATGGATAAGGATGGATAATGGATAAGGATGGTTAATGGATAATGGATAAGGATGGATAATGGATAATGATGGTTAATGGATAAGGATGTATAATGATGGTTAATGGATAAGGATGGATAAGGATGGATAATGGATAAGGATGGATAATGATGGTTAATGGATAAGGATGGATAATGATGGTTAATGGATAAGGATGGATAATGGATAAGGATGGATAATGGATAAGGATGGATAATGGATAAGGATGGATAGTGGATAAGGATGGATAATGGATAAGGATGGATAATGGATAAGGATGGATAATGGATAAGGATGGTTAATGGATAAGGATGGATAGTGGATAAGGATGGATAATGGATAAGGATGGATAATGGATAAGGATGGATAATGGATAAGGATGGTTAATGGATAAGGATGGATAGTGGATAAGGATGGATAATGGATAAGGATGGATAATGGATAAGGATGGATAATGGATAAGGATGCATAATGGATAAGGATGGTTAATGGATAAGGATGGATAATGGATAAGGATGGATAGTGGATAAGGATGGTTAATGGATAAGGATGGATAATGGATAAGGATGGTTAATGGATAATGATGGTTAATGGGTAAGGATGGTTAATGGATAAGGATGGTTAATGGATAAGGATGGATAATGGATACGGATGGTTAATGGATAATGATGGTTAATGGATAAGGATGGTTAGTGGATAATGATGGATAATGGATAAGGATGGATAATGGATAAGGATGGATAATGATGGTTAATGGATAAGGATGGTTAATGGATAAGGATGGTTAATGGGTAAGGATGGTTAATGGATAAGGATGGATAATGGATAAGGATGGATAATGGATAAGGATGGTTAATGGATAAGGATGGATAATGGATAAGGATGGTTAATGGATAAGGATGGATAATGGATAAGGATGGATAATGGATAAGGATGGTTAATGGATAAGGATGGATAATGGATAAGGATGGATAATGGATAAGGATGGTTAATGGATAATGGATAAGGATGGATAATGGATAAGGATGGATAATGATGGTTAATGGATAAGGATGGATAATGATGGTTAATGGATAAGGATGGATAAGGATGGATAATGGATAAGGATGGATAATGATGGTTAATGGATAAGGATGGATAATGATGGTTAATGGATAAGGATGGATAATGGATAAGGATGGATAATGGATAAGGATGGATAATGGATAAGGATGGATAGTGGATAAGGATGGATAATGGATAAGGATGGATAATGGATAAGGATGGATAATGGATAAGGATGGTTAATGGATAAGGATGGATAGTGGATAAGGATGGATAATGGATAAGGATGGATAATGGATAAGGATGGATAATGGATAAGGATGGTTAATGGATAAGGATGGATAGTGGATAAGGATGGATAATGGATAAGGATGGATAATGGATAAGGATGGATAATGGATAAGGATGCATAATGGATAAGGATGGTTAATGGATAAGGATGGAT
>CM051019.1:25872271-25887271 GCA_027704905.1 Muraenolepis orangiensis
ATGACCAGACTTGATGGAGTGGTTTATCACTGAAGTGATCAGGGGACTTATGGCACCAATGTTAGATTTGACCAGGGCTGTGGGAAAGGGGTCTAGGGCACAGGTGGAGGGTTTCATCTTTTTGATGATGGCCTCAACTTCATGTTGCAAGATGTCAGTGAAGCAGCAAAGAGGCTGGGTAGGTCTGGGCTGGGGGTTGACGGTCAGGACTGGCAGAGCAGCGGAGTTTGAGAGGAGAGAGCGGATGGTCTCTACTTTTTTCCTAAAAAATGTGATAAAATGATCACACTGCTCCTCTGTGGTGTCTTTGTGAAAGGGAGTCTGAGGTTTGACGAGAGGATTTATGGTGGAAAAGAGTTGCTTGGAGTTGCCAGGGCTATTGTTGATGATAGTGGAGTAGAATTTTGACCGTGTGTCTCTGAGGGACTGTCTGTGAACAGTGAGTCCAGAAACCTTGAGGCGCCGCTCAAGGACACGCCCCGCTGTCTTCATTTTCCGTAGCTCGCAGGTGTACCAGGGGGCTGAGCGTGTGAAAGTGACTGTTCTGGTTTTGACAGGGGCGTGGAGATCCAGGAGATTACACAGAGATTTATTGTAAAAGTCCACAGATTCATTGACTGATGTAGGAGTAATTGTGGAGAGATGCTGGAGATCCGAAGTCATGGTGTTTGATGTTTTTCAGATTTCTGAAATGAAGATTTGACGCTTGGGTTTGGTGCGGGGTAGCAGGAGCGACAGCTCCATTGAGATGGCCTTGTGATCCGACACACCTAGATCGTACACTGATAGTTTACTAATGGGGGCAGAGTTTGTGATGACAAGGTCCAGTGTGTGTCCCCTAGTGTGTGTGGGGACATCAACATGTTGTGTTAGGTTGAGGCAGCCCAGAAGGTGTAGGAACTCGGCTGCATAGTGACAGGAGGGGGTGTCAACGTGAACATTTATGTCTCCTAGTATTATAATGTTGGCAGAGGTAGCGCAGAGTGTAGTGAGAAGGTCGTGCATCTCTGGGATGAAAGCTGAGTTGGGTTTAATAGTAGTGTTGTATAGTACTTAGTCTCTGTACTCCGTCTCATCGCCCTCGCTTATCAGGCCGATGACTGTGGTGTCGTCCTCAAACTTGATACTCCTCTTATTGCTGTGCGTGGCAGTACAGTCATGTGTGTACAGAGAGTACAGCCAGGGACCGAGGCAGCAGCCTTGGGGTGCTCCGGTGTTGAGGACCAGAGTGGATGAGATGTTGTTCCCAATCTTCACCACTTGAGGCCTGCCGTCAGGAAGTCCATAATCAGGTTACAGATGGGGGCGCCCAGACCTAGTTATAGTCCCTCAGTTATAGGACCAGCTTGGAGGGAATGATGGTGTGGAACACCGTGCTGTAGTCAATGAACAGCCGTCTGATGGAGGTGTCCCTCCTGTCCAGGTGCTGCAGGGCCGTGTGTAGTGACAGGGTAATGGCGTCGTCTACAGACCTGTTTGGTCTGTATGGAGTGGGTCTAGGGACTCAGGGATGGAAAAGTTGATATGCGACATTACAAGTTTCTCCAGGCACTTCATGGCTATGGATGTTAGAGCCACAGGACGATAGTCATTGAGGCTTGTTACCTTGGTCTTTTTGGGTAACGGCACAATGGTTGTCTCTTTGAAGCACGCTGGGACGACAGACTGTTGCAGTGATGCGTTGTAGATGTCGGTGAACACAGGAGCCAGCTGGTCAGTGCAGGTCTTGAAGACGCGGGATGTCGCCTGTTGTGAAAGCGGTTCTCCGTTCCTTAAGTTTGTTCCGTATGTCAGCATTCATCCGTGGTTTGCGGTTTGGGAATGAGCGAACAGACCTGGTCGGGATGCATTCCTCCACTAGCCTGTTAATGGATGCTGTGACATGATCTGCATACACATCCAGGTCAGTGGTCTTGAATACACTCCAGTCAGTGATTTCTAGCCCCCCCTGCAGGTGTAGTACGGTATCGTCTGTCCAGTGACGCACGTTCCTCACAGCTGTGGGCGTGGTCTTCAACTTCTTCTACAGGAAGTAGAAGCACGGAGGCGTGGTCAGATTTTCTGAAAGTCTTGTTCTGTCTGGTCGGACATGAGATGTGTTGATGGTATTTTGGTAATACCTTCTTTAAATTGCAGAGTAAAGTCCCCCGCTACAATGGGGACTGCCTCAGGGTAGTGATTCTGAAGTTTGCTCACTTCGATAGAGTTTGTCCAATGTTCCATCAGCTCGTGGTTGGATGTAAACCGCCGACATGAGAATAGCGGAGATTTCCCTCGGCAAGTAAGAAGTGCGACACTTGATAGTCAGTAATTCCAGATTAGATGAGCAGTGTTGAGAAAGCACCTGAAAGTCTGTCCAACAGCTGTTCACTAAGCAGCATACGCCCCCACCTGTGTTCTTCCCCGTGGACTCAGCTGTTCTGTCGGTCCGAAACAAAGAGAATCCCGGTGGTTGCAGCACTGCTTCGTCAGGAATCACGGAGGACAGCCACGTCTCTGTTAGAATCATGGCGCAGCACTCCCTGATGTCCCGCTGCAAGGCGGTACGACAGTTCAGTTTGTCGGACTTGTTTGCGAGAGACTGGACGTTGGCGAGGAGAATGCTCGATAGGGTTGGTATACCTGCTTGATGTGTTCTGTGTGTGTGTGCGTGTGTGTGTGTGTGTGTGTGTGTGTGTGTGTGTGCGTCCCCCACCTGCTTGATGTGTTCTCGTTTCAGGTACTTCTCGCTGTAGTACTGCTCCTGGCGCAGTGTTAGCAGCTGCTGCTGCTGCTGCTCCTTGAGGAGAGAGAGACGCTGGAGCCAGAGCTGCTCCTGCTCCTGCTCCACGGAGCTCAGAGAGGCCTCCGACCTGCTGCACACACACACACGCACACACGCACACACGCACACGCACACACACACACACACACACACACACACACACACACACACACACACACACACACACACACACACACACACACACACACACAGGGATGGAAAAGAGAGACTTGAAAACAGATCAAAGAGAGAAAAGAAAGGATAACATTTATAATATAAAGACTCAGACTATCATCATAGAGCGGCCGCAACCCAGATTCCGTTCACAAAGTCTCTCCCTACTAATGGTATCAATATAGTTCAGAGGTCTACCAGCTCTATTAGGACACGGAGGTCTCCAACATATTACCTCAGACACAACCTGTTCTTTAGCACCACAGCAGTGGCCAGCAAAACGCACTCTTGGTTGAGCGCCGGTGGTAGAGATTGGTGGAACGTTTCATGTGTTGTTTGGTCATGTGCTGGCGCCATGAGATGTTCTGCACCCTCATTAGGAGTCTGGTGTATGTGCCATCAAGGCCATCTTGTAGGTCTTTCTTCATGGTCCAGGTTTTGGCTCCATATAAAAGAATGCTCTCTACACAAGCTCTGAAGAAAGCCAGTTTTGTAGATTTTGATTGCCAGATGTTGTGAAGCTTGTTACAGGCACTTCTTACTGTCAGCAACATAGGACCCAAGGTACCTGAAGTCACTGACCTTGTTGAGTTGGGTGCCGTTGTTGGAACATATTGGGAGGTGTTGTCATCCACGTTGATGGTCATATACTCTGTCTTCTTTACATTGAGATACAGGCCGACCTTGGCTGCAGCCTTCTCTAGTGATGTTAACAGGTCTTGCGCATCACACAGTTGGTCAGCCTCACGGCTGATATCGTCCGCGTAGTGGAGATCGGTGAGGTGCTGGCTTTGATGGCGCCTTGATGACTTCTGCTTGATGGTGAGGCCTTTGTCATGAATGACGTCGAGACTTTGCCTGAGTTTATAGTCCACTACGATCACCAAAAGGAATGGAGCTAAGGGGTCTCCTTGAGGATTCCTGCGGTTGTGAGGAACTCCTTGGTTAGGCCGTCCGTGCTTTGCACAAAGCGTGATGGGTTGTCATACATGATGGCAATGGCTTTGACAATCTCATCTGGGAAACCGTAATTCAGAAGGACATGCAGTATGATCTTCCTGTTGACACTATCAAATGCCTTCGCAAAGTCCACAAACACAATTGATGCCTTTCGCTTGGAAATCCTCAGCGCTTCTATAATTCTCCCGAGAGCAAGCATTTGGGGTAGTGTTGATCTACTTTTCCTAAAGCCGTTTTGATTACAACGCAGGATGGGGTCAATATATGGAAAGATTCTGTTTAGAAGCATTGATTGTAACTCTTTGAGGCTAAAGGTGACAGTGTGATTCCTCTGCTTTTTTTTGGAAGTGGAACAGTTGAAGACATTGAGAAGCTGCTGGTTGGTTTGTCTCATTACTAAATGCTAACAGATGTTCTTGAAGCAGTGGGCTCTTCAGGTGACAGCTGGAGTGTTGTCTGGGCCTGGTGTCTTGGTGTTTCTTAACTTTTTCAGACATTCCTGAACCTCGTCCATGGTGAAAGGACCCGTATGGATTGGCAGGCTATCTGCTACTTTCTGGTTGAAGAAAGGATCGTTGAGGTTGGTGATGCATTGCTCTGCTTTACCAAGTAGCAAACTGAAGTGCTGAAACCATGCTAACCATCTAGACGCTGCTGGGTGGTTTTACCCGTTATACATTGAGGAAGCCCTCTGGGTGGTCAGCTCCTCAGAGACAACATGCAGCCGCAGGCTTGTTTTCACTATGCAAGATGTCGAGTTCTTCAGTTTTAGACTTAACATGTGACTTAACATGTGACTTAACATGTGCTTCCAAAGCTTCAATGTATGCTTCATCAAGTGAGAGTTCAGCTGCATCAAGGCTGCTCCATAAAGTCTGTTAAGAGTGAAGAGTGAGTCTGTAGGCCCTAGCTGGGCATTAAAAGACTAAGACTCAGACAAAGACTCAGACTACGACTAAGACTCAGACTACGACTCAGACTACGACTCAGACTACGACTCAGACCAAGACTCAGACTAAGACTCAGATTACGACTCAGACAGTCTCAGACTCAGACTAAGACTCAGACAGAGACTAAGACTGAGACTGAGACTAAGACTGAGACTCAGACTCAGACTACGACTCAGACAAAGACTCAGACAAAGACTCAGACTACGACTAAGACTCAGACTACGACTCAGACTAAGACTCAGACCAAGACTCAGACTAAGACTCAGACTAAGACTCAGACAGTCTCAGACTCAGACTAAGACTCAGACAGTCTCAGACAAAGACTCAGACTACGACTCAGACTAAGACTCAGACTAAGACTCAGACAGTCTCAGACTCAGACTAAGACTTAGACAGTCTCAGACTCAGACTAAGACTCAGACTATGACTCAGACAGTCTCAAACTAAGACTCAGACAGTCTCAGACTCAGACTCAGACCCCGACTAAGACTCAGACCCCGACTCAGACAGTCTCAGACTCAGACTCAGAATCAGACTAAGACTCAGACTAGACTAAGACTCAGACAGTCTCAGACTCAGACCCCGACTCAGACTAAGACTCAGACTCTAACTCAGACAGTCTCAGACTCAGACAGTCTCAGACTCAGACCCCGACTAAGACTCAGACAGTCTCAGACTCAGACCCCGACTCAGACTAAGACTCAGACTCAAACTCAGACTAAGACTCAGACTAAGACTCAGACTAAGACTCAGACTAGACTCAGACAGGCTCAGACTCGGAGGAAGAGGAGAGAGGCCACACCTACCTTTTCTTACCGTCTCGTTTGCGGTTCTTCCCGAGGGCCGAGCGGCGGCGCTGCTCCTGGTCCTGGTCCTGGAGCTGAGCGCCAGTCTGCTCCTTGATGAGCTGGGCCGTCTTGCGGTGGTGTTTCCTCACCAGCTCCTTCATCTCCTTGTACTGCTTCCTCTGCTCCCGCACAAAACCCTTCTGCTGCTTCAGCTCCTCCACCGAGAGGGCCTCCATCTCTGAGGGGGGAGGGAGGGGAGAGAGGGAGAGAGGGAGAGAGAGAGAAATAGGGAGAGAGAGAGAGAGGGAGAGAGAGAGAGAGAGACAAGGAGAGAGAGAGAGAGAGAGAGAGAGAGAGAGAGAGAGAGAGAGAGAGAGAGAGAGAGAGAGAGAGAGAGAGAGAGAGAGAGAGAGAGAGAGAGAGAAGGAGAGAGAGTCCAGGGTTCAGTCCCCATGGTGAGTCCAGGGTTCAGTCCCCATGGTGAGTCCAGGGTTCAGTCCCCATGGTGAGTCAAGGGTTCAGTCCCCATGGTGAGTCCAGGGTCCAGTCCCCATGGTGAGTCCAGGGTTCAGTCCCCATGGTGAGTCCAGGGTTCAGTCCCCATGGTGAGTCCAGGGTCCAGTCCCCATGGTGAGTCCAGGGTCCAGTCCCCATGGTGAGTCCAGGGTTCAGTCCCCATGGTGAGTCCAGGGTCCAGTCCCCATGGTGAGTCCAGGGTCCAGTCCCCATGGTGAGTCCAGGGTTCAGTCCCCATGGTGAGGTGAAGTGAAGGTTCTCACCAGTGAGGACCGTCTGGATGATGTCTTCTGTCTTCATGGACGCTTTCAGAGAGCCTAGAAACAAACAAAAAAATACTTTTATACAAATATATATTAAGAACACTCAGGATAGCAAAATACGTACATACGTTCATATTTTGTGAATAATTATATTTAATTGGATGCTCTCCTTTGCATGTATAAAAAGAAAAATATTATTAATTTAATAATATATTTTAAATAATAGTATAAATGATAAGATATAATACGTTTACGTTTACATTTAATACTATTATGTAACATATAATATATAATAATAGTATAGTATAATAAACTACCTTCTATCAAACTAAATAAACCAGATATTCATTTAAATAGTACGTATTATGGCTGTTAGTCAGATGGGCAGTCCTACGGGTACACCTGTACCTGTACCCCCTGTACCTGTACCTGTACCCCCTGTACCTGTACCCCCTGTACCTGTACCTGTACCCCCCTGTACCTGTACCTGTACCCCCTGTACCTGTACCCCCTGTACCTGTACCCCCTGTACCTGTACCCCATGTACCTGTACCCCCTGTACCTGTACCTGTACCCCCTGTACCTGTACCCCTGTACCCCCTGTACCGGTACCCCTGTACCTGTACCCTGTACCTGTACCCCTGTACCTGTACCCCCTGTACCTGTACCCCTGTACCCCCTGTACCTGTACCCCTGTACCTGTACCCCTGTACCTGTACCCCCTGTACCGTACCCCCTGTACCTGTACCCCCTGTACCTGTACCCCCTGTACCTGTACCCCTGTACCTGTACCCCCTGTACCTGTACCCCCTGTACCTGTACCCCCTGTACCTGTACCCCTGTACCTGTACCCCCTGTACCTGTACCCCTGTACCTGTACCCCCTGTACCTGTACCCCCTGTACCTGTACCTGTACCCCCTGTACCTGTACCCCCTGTACCGTACCCCCTGTACCTGTACCCCCTGTACCTGTACCCCTGTACCTGTACCTATACCCCCTGTACCTGTACCCCCTGTACCTGTACCCCCTGTACCTGTACCTGTACCCCCTGTACCTGTACCCCCTGTAACTGTACCTGTACCCCCTGTACCTGTACCCCCTGTACCTGTACCCCCTGTACCTGTACCTGTACCCCCTGTACCTGTACCCCCTGTAACTGTACCTGTACCCCCTGTACCTGTACCCCCTGTACCTGTACCTGATACCCCCTGTACCTGTACCCCCTGTAACTGTACCTGTACCCCCTGTACCTGTACCCCCTGTACCTGTACCTGTACCCCCTGTACCTGTACCCCCTGTACCTGTACCTGTACCCCCTGTACCTGTACCTGTGGGCGGGGCCTGCTGGCCCCCCAGGGCGGGGGGTCTGGGGCCGGTGGGGGGGGTGGAGGTCAGTCCGTTCTCTGAAGGCGCCGCCCTCTGGTCCACTTTGGGTTCAGAGGGGGCATCGGCCCCCGCCTCCACCTGCAACACACACACACACACACACACACACACACACACACACACACACACACACACACACACACACACACACACACACACACACACACACACACACACACACACACACACACACACACACACACAGAACCAGTTACGAGTTTAACTGAAGAGTAGAATTGTGTCCGGTACAACAGCTAATATTACTCAAGTTTACATAAAGTAAATTTAAATGAATTAACAAAAAAAAATCATATCCACACACACACCATCACAGCGAACGCACAATCCACACACACACACCATCACAGCGAACGCACAATCCACACACACACACCATCACAGCGAACGCACAATCCACACACACACACCATCACAGCGAACGCACAATCCACACACACACACCATCACAGCGAACGCACAATCCACACACACACACCATCACAGCGAACGCACAATCCACACACACACACCATCACAGCGAACGCACAATCCACACACACACACCATCACAGCGAACGCACAATCCACACACACACACCATCACAGCGAACGCACAATCCACACACACAGATGTGTCCTTAAGTGAAGTCCTCTCATAAACTCCAGGAAGTGACCTCACTGCAGAAAGGTGGAAACAAGCACAACAAACACTAAATAACCTGCACACTCAGCATCACGCCACGAGAAGGAGGAAGGAGGAGGAGGAGGAGGAGGAGGAGGAGGAGGAGGAGGGGAGGAGGAGGAGGAGGAGAAGAGGAGGAGGAGGAGGAGGAGGAGGAGGAGAGGAGGAGGAGGAGGAGGAGGAGGAGGAGAGAGGAGGAGGAGGAGGAGAGGAGGAGGAGGAGACAGGGAGTCGGTACCTGGCCGCAATAGGAGAGCTTGTAAACATAGCTGTGGTAGCCCACTCGTAAGAAGGCGTGTGGCAGCATGGTGGAGCGCAGGACGTCTGGTGAACGGGACCACGTCCTCATAATGAACATTAAGGAGCAGGTGCCCCGCCCCCCAGCCCCAGCCCCGCCCCCCAGCCTGCCGCCCAACCACTGATGCTCTTCACTCTCCGCTAGCGTTGCCATGGAGCCAGGACCAGGCCTCCTGGGATTGGCTGTTCTCAGAGGGTAAACGTATCAGCCGTCTGAGCGGATAGCCAGAGGTCCCTCTGGGGGGGTGGTGTCCCTCTGGGGGGTGGTGTCCCTCGGGGGGGGGGGGTGTCCCTCTGGGGGAGGGTGTCCCTCGGGGGGGGGTGTCCCTCTGGGGGGGGGTGTCCCTCTGGGGGGTGGTGTCCCTCGGGGGGGGGGGGGGGTGTCCCTCTGGGGGGGGTGTCCCTCTGGGAGGGGGGGGGTGGTGTCCCTCGGGGGGGGGTCCCTCAGGGGGGGGGTCCCTCTGGGGGGGGGTCCCTCAGGGGGGGGGGTCCCTCTGGGCTCACTGGGGCTGCTCTGGTTTACCTGACGCTGGGCTAAGCGGTGTGTTTGTAGAGCAGCGTTCAGACACCAGCCAGAGGAACACATCATGTGAAACATCTAGAGAGAACCAGACTAGGAGCAGTCTCAACTCACTGCCAGAAATACCACAAATAGATCAAATAAACATGCACACACACACACACACACGCACGCACGCAGGCAGGCAGGCAGGCAGGCAGGCAGGCACACACACACACACACACACGCACGCAGGCAGGCAGGCAGGCAGGCAGGCACACACACACACACACGCACGCACGCAGGCAGGCAGGCAGGCAGGCACACACACACACACACACACGCACGCAGGCAGGCAGGCAGGCAGGCAGGCACACACACACGCACGCAGGCAGGCAGGCAGGCAGGCAGGCACACACACACACACACACACGCACGCAGGCAGGCAGGCAGGCGCACACACACACACACACACACACACACACACACACACACACACACACACACACACACACACACACACACACACACACACACACACACACACACACACACACAGGCAGGCAGGCAGGCAGGCAGGCAGGCAAGCAGGCAGACACACACACACACACGCACGCAGGCACACACACACACACACACACACCACACACACACACACACACACCTCTTTGTGGGCCTCCTCCTCTCCTCCCTCCTCCAGGGTGAGCGCAGCCAGCTGATTGGCCCTCTGCTCCATCAGGTTGATGTAACGGATGGGATTGGACAAGGCGTCGATGACATCTAAGTGGGGAAACAGGAAACAGAAGACATTGTCTCTGGGGTTCCACGGTGACCCGTTGAGAAGGGGACCCGGGGCGGGCCGGGAGTCACATGACCTGGTGTGGGCTCACCGGCAAAGGTGTCAGGGACATAGTCCTTCACCTCCACGTACACCAACAGGGAGGGCATGGTCAGAGCCTGGTTCTTCTCGTTTCTCAGGCCGATGTAGCGGTACCCTGAGGGAGAGAGGAGAGAGGGGAGAGGAGAGAGGAGAGAGAGGAGAGAGAGGAGAGGAGAGAGGAGAGAGAGGAGAGAGGAGAGAGGAGAGGAGAGAGGAGAGAGGAGAGAGGAGAGAGGAGAGAGGAGAGAGGAGAGATGAGAGAGGAGAGATGAGAGAGGGGAGAGGAGAGAGAGGGAGAGGAGAGAGAGAGAGAGAGAGGAGAGAGGGAGAGAGGAGAGAGGAGAGAGGAGAGAGGAGAGAGGAGAGAGGAGAGAGGAGAGAGGAGAGAGGAGAGAGGAGAGAGAGGAGAGGAGAGAGGAGAGAGAGGAGAGAGAGGAGAGGAGAGAGGAGAGAGAGGAGAGAGGAGAGAGAGAGGAGAGAGGAGAGAGGAGAGAGGAGAGAGGAGAGAGGAGAGAGGAGAGAGGAGAGAGGAGAGATGAGAGAGGGGAGAGGAGAGAGAGGAGAGAGAGGAGAGAGGAGAGAGGAGAGAGGAGAGAGGAGAGAGGAGAGAGGAGAGAGGAGAGATGAGAGAGGGGAGAGGAGAGAGGGGAGAGGAGAGAGGAGAGAGGAGAGAGGAGAGAGGGGAGAGGAGAGAGAGGAGAGAGGAGAGAGGGGAGAGGAGAGAGAGGAGAGAGGAGAGAGGAGAGAGAGGAGAGAGGAGAGAGGAGAAAGGAGAGAGGAGAGAGGAGAGAGGGGAGAGGAGAGAGAGGAGAGAGGAGAGAGGAGAGAGAGGAGAGAGGAGAGAGAGAGGAGAAAGGAGAGAGGAGAGAGGAGAGAGGGGAGAGGAGAGAAAAGAAGTTTGGTTTTCAAAATCCCTTTAATCAATCAGAACAATTACACTGGATAACGATCACCTCATCACATAGAGGGATTCAATACTTAAAATAATAAATCAATAGACCAATAAAACCCACTCACAAACACAGCACTCATATGTGGAGTCTCAGCTCACCATCCCCCCCCACAGAGCACAAGCCCCCCCCACAGCCCCCATGTGGCTGAAGGCCTGTATGTTGTCCATCAGGTGGAAGCAGGTGTACTCCACCCTCAGCCTGGCTCTCAGAAGCCCCCGCAGCACCGGCAGCAGCGCCCCGCTCCCCACACCCTGCACTGGGCTCCTGTAGCGCCACGCTCCCCACACCCTCCCCAAGGCCCTGAAACCAGCTCCTCCTCAAGGCCCTGAAACCAGCTCCTCCCCAAGGCCCTGAAACCAGCTCCTCCCCAAGGCCCTGGAACCAGCTCCTCCTCAAGGCCCTGAAACCAGCTCCTCCCCAAGGCCCTGAAACCAGCTCCTCCTCAAGGCCCTGAAACCAGCTCCTCCCCAAGGCCCTGAAACCAGCTCCTCCCCAAGGCCCTGCAACCAGCTCCTCCTCAAGGCCCTGAAACCAGCTCCTCCTCAAGGCCCTGAAACCAGCTCCTCCCCAAGGCCCTGAAACCAGCTCCTCCTCAAGGCCCAGAAACCAGCTCCTCCCCAAGGCCCTGAAACCAGCTCTTGAGGAGTACAAACAAGGCTGACAGCCGAGGACACTGGACAAACAAATGCTCCCTTTTCACCACGTGTGTGGTGTGCGTGGACCATGTGAGGTCCTCGGAGATGTGCACGCAGAGGAACTTGAAGCTGCTGACCCTCTCTACTGCAACGCCGTCGATGGAGATAGGGCTGTGCTCTCCCCTCTGCCTCCTGAAGTCCACGATCAGCTCCTTGGTCTTCTTGACGTTGAGGGCGAGGCTGTTCTCCTGGCACCACTGCTCCAGCGATCCGACCTCCTCCCTGTAGGCTGTCTGGTCGTCGCCGGCGATCAGGCCCATCACTGTCGTGTCGTCAGCAAACTTGACGATGACGTTGGAGCTGTGCATAGCCATGCAGTCGTGGGTGTAGAGGGAGTAGAGGAGAGGGCTCAGCACGCATCCCTGGGGGGCTCCCGTGTTGAGGGTCAGTGGCTCTGATGTGGTGCTGCCCATCCTCACCACCTGGCGGCGGTCCGACAGGAGGTTCAGTATCCAGCTGCACATGGATGGGGGTACGCCTAGACCTCTCAGCTTGGTGTCGAGCTTGGCAGGAACTATTGTGTTGAATGCTGAGCTGTAGTCCACAAACAGCATTCGCACATAACAGTTCTTTCCCTCCAGGTGGGAAAGGGCAGTGTGGAGGGCCATGGCAATTGCGTCGTCCGTGGATCTATTTTGACGATATGCAAATTGCCATGGGTCCAGCGTGGTAGGTAACACGGAGCAAATAAAGTCCTTGACCAACCTCTCGAAGCATTTGCTAACGATCGAGGTGAGGGCCACAGGTCTGTAGTCATTCAGGCATGTTACCTTGGTTTGTTTAGGGACAGGCACGATGGTGGATATCTTGAAGACTGCGGGGACAACAGCCTGGGACAGGGAGAGGTTGAAGATGTCTGCAAAGACTGCCAACTGGTCTGCGCATGCTCTGAGGACGCGGCCCGGGATGTCGTCGGGGCCTGCCGCCTTACGGGTGTTCAGCCGCTTAAAGGTGCGGCGCACATCCGCCTCCGAGATGCGCAGCTGGCTGGTCTCCCCAGTCGGTGCTGGCTTCGGCGGGCTGCCGTTTACGTCGAACCGAGCAAAAAATGTATTTAGCTCTCCTGGGAGGGAGGTAGAGGAGTTCTCTACACAACTGGTTCTCCCTCTGAAGTTCGTTATCGTCTGCAGCCCCTGCCACATACCCCTCGCATCGTGTTTTTTGAATTTATCTTCCACTCTGTACTTATACTCCCGCTTGGCAGTGACGATGGTCTTACGGAGGTCGTAACGGGCTCTCGTATATTCCTCCGTATTCCCGGAACCAAAGGCGGCGTTACGCGCATGTAGGGCAGCGCGAACATCGCCGTTAATCCACGGTTTCTGGTTGGGATATATCCGAACCGACTTGGTCGGAACAACGTCATCTATGCACTTCTTGATGAACCCGGTGACCGACGACGCGTACTCGTTGATGTTATTGTCCGAGGCAACGCGGAACATGTGCCAGTCAGCGTGATCAAAACAATCCTGCAGCGTAGAATCTGATTGGTCCGACCAGCATTGGACCTCCCTCACAGCGATCGGTTGCTGCTTCAGTCTCTGCCTATAGGCGGGGAGTAGCTGGATAGAGCGGTGATCTGATTTGCCGAACGGTGGGCGGAGGAGGGCCTTGTAGCCATCACGGAAGGGAGTGTAGCAGTGGTCGAGGATCCGCTCGCCCCGTGTGTTGCTCTTTATGTGTTGGTAGAACTTCGGGAGAACCTTCTTCAGGTTCGCCTTGTTGAAGTCCCCCGCCACGATGAGAGCAGCCTCGGGGTGGGCCGACTCCTGTTTGCTGATAGCCCCGTACAGTTCCTTCAGCGCTGTGTCCGTGTTGGCTTGTGGGGGAATGTAAACAGCGGTCACGGTTACCGCTGTAAACTCCCGAGGTAGCCAGTATGGACGGCACATAAGCATCAGGTACTCCAGGTCCGGGGAACAGAAAGACTTGAGGGGATGTACATGACTTTGGTTGCACCAAGATCTGTTTATCATGAGACATACCCCCCCTCCGCGATCTTTACCGGAGAGAGCCTTTGTTCTGTCAGGAGGAGAGAGGAGAGTGGAGAGGAGAGAGGAGAGAGGAGAGGAGAGGAGAGGAGAGGAGAGGAGAGGAGAGGAGAGGAGAGGAGAGGAGAGGAGAGGAGAGGAGAGGAGAGGAGAGGAGAGGAGAGGAGAGGAGAGGAGAGGGGAGAGAGAGCCTCAGTATTGAACCAAACCAGCCACACCTCTTCAAAACATCTGGTTTACCACCCAACTCGAGACACTCAACAACAGACATATACAGACAGACAGACAGACAGACAGACAGACAGACAGACAGACAGATGGCGGGGCATGGTCACCTGGGCGGATGGCGGACACAGGGATGATGCGATGGCCTATGACCTTTCCTCCCTCCTCAAACACGGCGATCCTCAGAGACGCCAGCGTGGGAAGAACCACCTGAGAGAGAAATGACATCACATCACCACCTCAATCGGCTAGAGAGAGAGAGAGAGAGAGAGAGAGAGAGAGAGAGAGAGAGAGAGAGAGAGAGAGAGAGAGAGAGAGAGAGAGAGAGAACTAATCGAGTGACCTTTAAACTATAGGGCTCTTTATGGGGCTGTCTATGCAGCACAAGAACATAGAAACTGGTGCTACATGACCAGAGAACAACAGTTGGAACCACAGCCCTAGAGAACTGGTGCTACATGACCAGAGAACAACAGCCCTAGAGAACTGGTGCTACATGACCAGAGAACAACAGTTAGAACTACAGCCCTAGAGAACTGGTGCTACATGACCAGAGAACAACAGTTAGAACAACAGCCCTAGAGAACTGGCGCTACATGTCCAGAGAACAGCAGTTGGAACCACAGCCCTAGAGAACTGGTGCTACATGACCAGAGAACAACAGCCCTAGAGAACTGGTGCTACATGACCAGAGAACAACAGCCCTAGAGAACTGGTGCTACATGACCAGAGAACAACAGCCCTAGAGAACTGGTGCTACATGACTAGAGAACAACAGCCCTAGAGAACTGGTGCTACATGACCAGAGAACAATTCATATGATTGTTCATTTTCATATGTAAAACATGAAGACTTGCAAGGCACATGCAGAGTAGTTATGGAACTTAGTATAAATAGTGATTTAAAATAGTGATTTTTAGTGGAAGTCCAGAGAATAGTGGAATGTGGTTACTAAAATGGTAATTAATTAAATGCT
>CM051019.1:25902271-25904771 GCA_027704905.1 Muraenolepis orangiensis
TGTGTGTAGTGTGTGTTGTGTGTGTAGTGTGTGTAGTGTGTGTTGTGTGTGTAGTGTGTGTTGTGTGTGTTCTCTGAGGCTGAGCCTTGCGTTTCCATCCACAGGTTCGATTCCCTTCAGTTCTTTCATCTGAAGAGATGTAAATGATGAATTCTAATGATCTTTGAATAGAGACTCACGAACATTCACGCTCTGAGAGAGAGAGAGCCTGATTGGCTAAGCTCCTGGGAGGTGACAGAGCAAGGGGCTCTGCTGATTGGCTGACCGGCCAGGTGTGATGGCGTGTGTATTCACTTCAGACTCTAATGATCCTTCTGAATGAACAGGGGTTTGTGTGTGTGTGTGTGTGTCAAAATTAGCCCCAGAGCCTCTAGCTCCAGAGCCTCTAGCTCCAGAGCCTCTAGCCCCAGAGCCTCTAGCTCCAGAGCCTCTAGCTCCAGAGCCTCTAGCTCCAGAGCCTCTAGCTCCAGAGCCTCTAGCCCCAGAGCCTCTAGCCCCAGAGCCTCTAGCTCCAGAGTGTCTAGCACCGGAGCCTCTAGCTCCAGAGTGTCTAACACCGGAGCCTCTAGCTCCAGAGTGTCTAGCACCGGAGCCTCTAGCCCCAGAGCCTCTCGGGAGGCAGCGTACCTGTGAGGTAGGTGTTGTGGGAGGAGTTGATGAAGTAGCTGGACAGAGGCAGGGACATGTCCTCGCTCTGGTCCAGCTTCTCCGGGGGGATGATGGCGTTCTCCTCACAGCTCAGGTAGCGGGCGAAGCCGTCCATGGAGATCTGACCTGAGCCAAGGGACACATGGAGGAGATGAAGAGAGACCAGAGACACCAGAGACCCAGAGACACCAGATACACTAGAGACACCAGAGAGCAGAGACCAGAGACACCAGAGACACCCAGAGACCAGAGACACCCAGAGACCAGAGACACCAGAGACACCCCGAGACACCCAAAGAGACCAGAGACACCAGAGACACCCAGAGACCAGAGACACCAAAGACCAGAGACACCAGAGACACCCAAAGAGACCAGAGACACCAGAGACACCCAGAGACCAGAGACACCCAAAGAGACCAGAGACACCAGAGACACCAGAGACCAGGGAGGGAGCAGAGACACCAGAGACCCAGAGAGACCAGAGACACCCAGAGACCAGAGACACCAGACACCAGAGACACCCAGAGACACCCAAAGAGAGCAGAGACACCAGAGACCAGAGACACCCAGAGACCAGAGACACCAGAGACCAGGGAGGGAGCAGATACACCAGAGACCCAGAGAGACCAGAGACCAGAGACACCCAGAGACCAGAGACACCAGAGACCAGAGACACCAGAGACACCAGAGACCAGGGAGGGAGCAGATACACCAGAGACCCAGAGAGACCAGAGACACCAGAGAGCAGAGACACCAGAGAAACCAGATAGCAGAGACACCAGAGACAAAAAACACCAGCGACACCAGAGACACCAGAGAGCAGAGACACCAGAGAGCAGAGACACCAGAGACACTAGAGAGCAGAGACACCAGATACTCCAGAGACACCAGAGAGCAGAGACACCAGAGAGCAGAGACACCAGAGACCCAGAGAGACCAGAGACCCAAGAGAGCAGAGACACCAGAGAGACCAGACACCAGAGACACCAGAGACACCAGAAAGACACACACACACACACAAACACACACACAGGCACACACACAGGCACACACTAGAGCCCTGTTAGGACATACTCATTAACACTGTACTCACTACACTCTTTACGTTACATTCTTAACTGCTAAACTCTTTACGTTACACTCTTAACTGCTAAACTCTTTACGTTACACTCTTTACGTTACACTCTTTACGTTACACTCTTTACATTACACTCTTAACGGTTACACTCTTTACGTTACACTCTTTACGTTACACTCTTTACATTACACTCTTAACGGTTACACTCTTTACGTTACACTCTTTACGTTACACTCTTTACGTTACACTCTTAACGGTTACACTCTTTACGTTACACTCTTTACGTTATATTCTTAACTGCTAAACTCTTTACGTTACACTCTTTACGTTACACTCTTTACGTTACACTCTTAACGTTACACTCTTTACGTTACACTCTTTACGTTACACTCTTAACCGTTACACTCTTTACGTTACACTCTTAACGTTACACTCTTAACGGTTACACTCTTTACGTTACACTCTTTACGTTACACTCTTAACCGTTACACTCTTTACGTTACACTCTTAACGTTACACTCTTAACGGTTACACTCTTTACGTTACACTCTTTACGTTACACTCTTAACGTTACACTCTTAACCATTACACTCTTTACGTTACACTCTTAACGTTACACTCTTAACGGTTACACTCTTTACGTTACACTCTTTACGTTACACTCTTTACATTACACTCTTAACGGTTACACTCTTTACGTTACACTCTTTAAGTTACACTCTTAACGGTTACACTCTTTACATTACACTCTTAACGGTTACACTCTTTACATTA
>CM051019.1:25914771-25917271 GCA_027704905.1 Muraenolepis orangiensis
GAGCAGTTAACCAGATGGCATCAGGGCGGGCCCCAGGGATTGATGGCCTCTCCGGAGAGTTCCTCAAGCACTTCTGGGGTGTTTTGGGAGCTGATTTACGTGCCGTTTTCTCGGAGTGCTTCAGAACCGGATCCCTCCCGGTGTCCTGTCGGAGGGCGGTGCTTTCCCTGCTGCCAAAAAAAGGAGATTTGGCCCTGCTGAAGAACTGGAGGCCTGTAGCCCTTCTGACTGTAGACTATAAGGTACTCTCCAGAGCCTTGTCGAACAGACTGAGGGGGGTTTTGGAGATGGTCATTCAGCAGGACCAAACCTACTGCATTCCTGATAGGACTATTATGGACAACATTTTCTTTATGCGGGATGTAATTGATGTTTGTCGGGCTCACGGGGTTAATGTTGGTGTTGTGTCACTTGATCAAGAGAAAGCTTTTGATAGAGTTGATCACTTATATTTGTTTTCTGCACTTAGGGCATATGGCATTGGTGAGGGTTTTCTGGCATGGGTTGGACTTTTGTACAACGGTGCGCAGTGTTTGGTGAAGATGGGGGCAGGGCTGAGTAGGCCAATTCCTGTACAGCGGGGAATTAGACAGGGTTGCCCCATTTCCGGGCAGCTGTACAGTCTGGCCTTTGAGCCTTTGCTGTGCAGGTTGAGGAGTAAACTCAGTGGTCTCTCCCTGCCGGCCTCCTGTGGGCTGGAGTGCCCTCCTACGCTCTCGGCTTATGCTGACGATGTCAGCATTTTCGTCTCCAGCCAGAGGGACGTTCAGTGTCTACAGGACACCCTGTCCCTGTACGAGAGGGCCTCCTCGGCAAGGGTCAACTGGGCCAAAAGTAGTGCACTACTTTTGGGATGCTGGAGGGAGCAGGTGGTTCCTAGCCTGCCTGGAGGCTTTCAGTGGGAAACAGAGGGGCTAAAGGTTTTGGGAGTCTTTTTGGGCACCGAGGCTTTCAAGGCTAGAAACTGGGAGGGAGCGAAGGAGAAGGTGTGCGCTCGGTTGTCCAAATGGAAGTGGTTGCTTCCTCAGATGTCGTACAGGGGAAGAGTTCTGGTCGCCAATACTCTGGTTGCCTCGACCCTTTGGCACAGACTGATGGCCCTGACACCACCTAGGAACCTGGTGTCCAGCATCCAGCAGGAGATTGTGGACTTCTTCTGGTCGGGTCGGCACTGGGTCCGCGCAGCTGCCCTCTACCTGCCGCTAGCTGAGGGAGGGCAAGGACTGATCTGCATCCAGTCCAAGATCGCCTCTTTCCGTCTGCGGACTGTCAGCAGGCTGTTATACGACTGCGGCCCCAGCTGGCTGAACTTTGGGAAGCTGTTGCTCAGGAGTGTGGGGAGGTTTGGCTACCACAAGCAGCTGTTCCTGCTTAATCCAGAGGAGCTGGACCTGTCCGGCCTGACCCCTTTCTACACCTCGGTGCTGCAGGCATGGCACACGTTCAAGTTCACCCGTGCCACCAGTGAGATGCCGGGCATGTGGGTGTTTGAAGAACCCTTGTTCTTCAATGGCCTACTGAGAGCAAGGACACTACAGTCTGCCAGCCTGCGAACCAGTCTGAGAGAGGCCGGCTGTACAAAAGTAGGCCACCTCATGAAGGCAAAGGCAACATCTCTCGAGGCCCTTAGGAGGAGAAGCAACACCTCGTCCATTAGGATCTTGGATCAGGTGGTGAAGGAGGTTTGTGCTGCCCTGCCAGAGTCCCTGAGGGCCTTTGCAGAGGACGCTGACCTGTGCGAGCAGTGGATCGAAGACGGCGACTACAGCTTCCCCTCTCTGGAGGTCACTCCAGCGGTAGGGGACTGGCATGAGGGAGCAGGCCAGCTGCTTACCTTGAGGACCCCCCACCTCGGCACGTTTCAGGCCTGTGGGAAGAAAGAAACGTACAATTTGTGTGTCAAGGTACTGAATCTCAGGTCTCTGGCGGGGGTTAGGGAGTCGAGGTGGGCCGAGTTCCTGGGTCCAGACTCTTCCCCGAAAGGCAGCTGGCGGTGCCTGTACAAGCTGCCCGTGGAGAAGCGGACAGCGGACCTCCAGTGGAGGATTGTGCACGGGGCGATAGCCACCAATAGATACCGAGCGCACCTTGATCCGGAGCTGGAGGAGGGGTGTATCTTTTGCTCAGAGGTTGAGACCTTGGAGCACTTGTTTGTCCAGTGTCCTCGGCTGTCAGCCTTGTTTGTACTCCTCAAGAGTTGGTTTCAGGGCCTTGGGGAGGAGTTTTCTTTCATTTTATTCATTTTTGGCCCAAAGTACTCTGCTAAGAAGAAGGGTGTGCACACCCTTTTGAACTTTCTGTCCGGTGCTGCCAAGATGGCTATCTGGCTGACACGCAGGAACCGAGTGCAGGGTGTGGGGAGCGTGGCGCTGCTGCCGGTGCTGCGGGGGCTTCTGAGAGCCAGGCTGAGGGTGGAGTACACCTACTACCACCTGATGGACAATATACAGGCTTTCAGCCACATGTGGGCTGTGGGGGGGTGCTTGTGCTCTGTGGGGGG
>CM051019.1:25922271-25927271 GCA_027704905.1 Muraenolepis orangiensis
CCCTAAACAACCCAAGGTAACATGCCTGAATGACTATAGACCTGTAGCCCTCACCTCGATCGTTAGCAAATGCTTCGAGAGGTTGGTCAAGGACTTTATTTGCTCCGTGTTACCTGCCACGCTGGACCCATGGCAATTTGCATATCGTCAAAATAGATCCACGGACGACGCAATTGCCATGGCCCTCCACACTGCCCTTTCCCACCTGGAGGGAAAGAACTGTTATGTGCGAATGCTGTTTGTGGACTACAGCTCAGCGTTCAACACGATAGTTCCTGCCAAGCTCGACACCAAGCTTAGAGGTCTAGGCGTACCCCCATCCACGTGCAGCTGGATACTGGACCTCCTGTCGGACCGCCGCCAGGTGGTGAGGATGGGCAGCACCACCTCAGAGAAACTGACCCTCAACACGGGAGCCCCCCAGGGATGCGTGCTGAGCCTCTACTCCCTCTACACCCACGACTGCATGGCTATGCACAGCTCCAACGTCATCGTCAAGTTTGCTGACGACACGACAGTGATGGGCCTGATCACCGGCGACGACGAGACAGCCTACAGGGAGGAGGTTGGATCGCTGGAGCAGTGGTGCCAGGAGAACAGCCTCGCCCTCAACGTCAAGAAGACCAAGGAGCTGATCGTGGACTTCAGGAAGCAGAGGGGAGAGCACAGCCCTATCTCCATCGATGCTGTTGCAGTAGAGAGGGTCAGCAGCTTCAAGTTTCTCGGTGTGCACATCTCCGAGGACCTCACATGGTCCACGCACACCACACGTGATGAAAAGGGCCCAACAACGCATGGATTTCCTCAGGCGTCTGAGGAAATACAGCATGGGCCCCCGCATCCTGAGAACATTCTATACCGGCACCATGGAGAGTGTTCTTACAGGGTGGATCACCGCCCGGTACGGGAACTGCACCGCACTCGAGCGCAGAGCGCTTCAAAGGGTGGTGCGGACGGCCCAGTATATCGTTAGAGGTGAGCTCCCCTCCCTCCTGGATATATACAACCAGCGGTGCGTGGCCAAGGCCAAACGCATCATAAAGACATTGCCCTACAGCCACCAACTGTACTCACTGTTACCGTCAGCCAGGCGATACCGCAGTATCAAGTGATATCAAATAGACTCAGAGACAGCTTCCACAGTCAGGCCATCAGGCTGCTGAACAAGGGCGTATAGCATATAACAAAGTATATTTTATTACATTGATTTATATATATATATTGCTCTTTTCTGTGCCGATATTTAGCATTTTATAAATTGCATTTTTATTTTTATTTATATTTTTAAACTTTATTCTATTTCTATCTATTTTTCTATCTATCTTATTTTTATAACTGCTGTCTGTCGTCGGGTTTTCACATAAGATTTTCACTCACTGCTTTATACTTATACTGTATATATTAGATTATATATACTGTATAAATTAGATTCGATTATATATACTGTATATATTACATTATATAAACTGTATGTATTAGATTAGATTATATAAACTGTATATATTAGATTAGATTATATATATATTGTATTTATTAGATGATATATACTGTATATATTAGATGATATATACTGTATATATTCGATTATATATACTGTATATATTCGATTATATATACTGTATATATTAGATTATATATACTGTATAAATTCGATTTTATTATATATACTCTATAGAGAGAGAGACTTACTTCTTGACAGGGATTCGTCCCTCGGGGTTCGGCTGCAGCTTCAGTCGAACGAATCTGCAGACAACACAGAAACACACTCCATGAGGGGGGTGTGTGTGTGTGTGTGTGTGTGTGTGTGTTGTATAGCGTAGCTTCTGCTGATCAGAGTGTCCATCCCTCTCTCCCTCTCTCCCCCTCTCCCTCACGGGGGAGGGGAGAAGGAGAGGGGGAGAGAGGGAGAGACAACAACAACCAAATGGTGAGGATTGAATCCTCTTTAGTGGTCACATGTAAACATACAGTGAGATGTGTTCTCATTTAACCCATAACTCTTAACCCGTCCTAGTGTGAGGAGCAGCTGCTCATACAGAGGGAGCAGTTAGGGTCAGGGTGTTGCTCAAGGACACCTCCACAGCTTTTGCTAGGAGCCGGGGATCGAACCAGCAACCTTCCGGTTGTGAGGCGACCGCTCTACCTCCTGAGCTATACTGCCACACACACACACACACACACACACACACACACACACACACACACACACACACACACACACACACACCACACACACACACACACACACACACACACACACACACACACACACACACACACACACACACACACACACACACACACACACACACACACACACACACACACACACACACACACACTTATTCACCGAGGTCATTTCAGAGGCTCGGCCCGGAGGCTGCGGAGCGGGAAAGGTTAGCGGCTAATGATTAGCCTTCAGGGAGAGGAACCGTAAAAACATGAAAGATAATTCCTCAAAGATGACTGTGTGTGTGTGTGTGTGTGTGTGTGCGTGCGTGCGTGCGTGCGTGTGTGTGTGTGCGTGTGTGTGTGTGTGTGCTTACGCTTTCTCCAGACAAGCCTCTCTTGACATGTTCTGAGCCAAGAGGTTAGACGCCAGGTTGAACAGCTCCTCTGCCCACTCCTGTACACACACACACACACACACGCACGCACGCACGCACGCACGCACGCACGCACGCACGCACGCACGCACGCACGCACGCACGCACGCACGCACGCACGCACGCACGCACGCACGCACGCACGCACGCACGCACGCACGCACGCACGCACGCACGCACACACACACACACACACACACACACACACACACACACACACACACACACACACACACACACACACACACACACACACACACACACACACACACACACGCACGCGCACACACACAAAGTCTTGTGTCAGATGAACTGATTGTTGGTCCTCAAATCCTTTTCTCATCCAAACAGCATGAGGTCAGAGTGGACATGAGGTCATTAATTATCACTAATTATCACTAATTATCACTAATTATCATCACTTCAATCCAGCTTCATGGCCCCTTGGTTCATCTCAGCTGGTTTAAACAATAGAATCAGACTCTATTGACTCTTTATGGTTCAGTTCCTTCATGTTGATGATAATCAGGTTCAATTATCATCATCATTGTTCCTAATAATAATAATGATCATCACCATCATCTTCATCACCCTCATCATCATCATCAGGTCCAGGTGGTCCTACCTTAGCGGTCTCCTCCTGGAAGGCCATGAAGTTGAGGTAGGTGGTGTTGACCAGGTCCGGGCCGCTCACCACCGTCAGCATCCGGTGCTCCATCCTCCCCATCAGGGGACCCCCGTCCAGGACCTCACGGAGCTTAGCATCCTGGAGAGAGGAGGGAGGAGAGAGGAGAGGGGAGAGAGGAGAGGGGAGAGGGGAGAGAGGAGAGGGGAGAGGGGAGAGAGGAGAGGGGAGAGAGGAGAGGGGAGAGGGGAGAGGGGAGAGGGGAGAGAGGAGAGGGGAGAGGGGAGAGGGGAGAGGGGAGAGGGGAGAGAGGAGAGGGGAGAGAGGAGAGGGGAGAGGGGAGAGAGGAGAGGGGAGAGGGGAGAGAGGAGAGGGGAGAGGGGAGAGGGGAGAGAGGAGAGGGGAGAGAGGAGAGGGGAGAGGGGAGAGGGGAGAGGGGAGAGGGGAGAGGGGAGAGAGGAGAGAGGAGAGGGGAGAGGGGAGAGGGGAGAGAGGAGAGGGGAGAGGGGAGAGGGGAGAGAGGAGAGAGGAGAGGGGAGAGGGGAGAGGGGAGAGAGGAGAGGGGAGAGGGGAGAGGGGAGAGAGGAGAGGGGAGAGAGGAGAGGGGAGAGGGGAGAGGGGAGAGAGGAGAGAGGAGAGGGGAGAGGGGAGAGGGGAGAGGGGAGAGGGGAGAGAGGAGAGGGGAGAGGGGAGAGGGGAGAGGGGAGAGGGGAGAGAGGAGAGGGGAGAGGGGAGAGAGGAGAGGGGAGAGAGGGGAGAGAGGGGAGAGGGGAGAGAGGAGAGGGGAGAGGGGAGAGAGGAGAGGGGATAGGGGAGAGGGGAGAGGGGAGAGAGAGGAGAGGAGAGGGGAGAGGGGAGAGAGGAGAGGAGAGGGGAGAGGGGAGAGGGGAGAGGGGAGAGAGGAGAGAGGAGAGGGGAGAGGGGAGAGGGGAGAGGGGAGAGGGGAGAGGGGATAGGGGAGAGGGGAGAGAGAGGAGAGGAGAGGGGAGAGAGGAGAGGGGAGAGAGGACAGAGGGGAGAGAGGAGAGGGGAGAGGGGAGAGAGGAGAGAGGGGAGAGGGGAGAGGAGAGAGGGGAGAGAGGAGAGGGGAGAGGGGAGAGGGGAGAGGGGAGAGGGGAGAGAGGAGAGGGGAGAGAGGAGAGAGGAGAGAGGAGAGAGGAGAGGGGAGAGGGGAGAGGGGAGAGGGGAGAGAGGAGAGGGGAGAGAGGAGAGAGGAGAGGGGAGAGGGGAGAGGGGAGAGGGGAGAGAGGAGAGGGGAGAGAGGAGAGGGGAGAGAGGATAGAGGAGAGAGGAGAGGGGAGAGAGAGGAGAGAGGAGAGAGGAGAGAGGAGAGAGGAGAGAGGAGAGAGGAGAGAGGAGAGAGGAGAGGGAGGAGAGAGGTGAGAGGAGAGGAGAGAGAGGAGAGAGGAGAGGGAGAGAGGTGAGAGGTGAGAGGAGAGGAGAGGAGGGGAGAGGGGAGAGGAGAGGAGAGGAGAGGAGAGGAGAGAGGAGAGAGGAGAGAGGAGAGAGGAGAGAGGAGAGGGGAGAGAGGAGTGAGGAGAGAGGAGAGAGGTGAGAGGAGAGAGGAGAGAGAGGAGAGAGAGGAGAGAGGAGAGAGCAGAAGGGAGAGCAGAGGAGAGAGCAGAATAGAGCACCATTGAGAAAGGTTTCTTTGCTGTGGAGAAGTGATGTGATTGACAGGCAAGATGCATTCCCTGAACCAATCAGGGAAGAGACGTCCTGATTGGTCAGAATGAGCCAGGGTTGGTCTAACATGGTCATAACATGAG
>CM051019.1:25937271-25974771 GCA_027704905.1 Muraenolepis orangiensis
GAAACATAAGTTTCACGACCCACTTCTCGTCCTCGAGTTCTGGATAGTCTTGGCCTTTTTCAGCCAGGAAGGTCTTTATGGCATCAAAGCAGCCAACAAACCGCTCCAAAACTTTTCCACAGCTTAGCCACCTAACTGCCGAGTGGAGAGGGAGATCTTTGTATGAGCTGTCAATTTCCTCTAGCAGGGACTGGAACTGATGTCAATCCCAATCACCTTTTGTTGTTTCAGGCATTGGTTTTAAGCAGCAGAGCTCTTCTCTTACAGTCTAATCACAGTATCTTGCCATGACTGCCAAACGTGGTATGTCATTCACGTCCACGCTCTCATCAAGTGCAACGCTGAATACCGTGGCATCTTTCAAACCAGCCGTCTGCTGCAAACAAATGTTTTCTGCCAGTTCTTCGATGCGTCTGTAGCCCATGCTATTTTCTTGTCTAGCTGAAACATTCATTATGGACTGTGAATTGGGTGACGCTCCCTGGAGGAGTGTGATTTGTTGACGCTCCCTGAGATTCACGTGGTACAGCCCTGCTCGCGAGCCGATTGCGGGGAAACTGTTTAGTTGGTTTACAAGCAATCAACGGAGCAGACAGAGAATATTGGAGCAGTTGGAGAATATTAGAAAAGTGATACTTGATAAAAAGTGATACAGAAAACGAAATATACTTGGACAGAAAACGAAATATAGAGGGAAAAGAAAACTACAGAAGAACCAGAACTACTGCCAGCTGACTAAAGAGAGGATTCCGGTGAGTCATACCGTGTTCATGCTAGCTAGCATTTCCTACTCATTGCTAATGGAGCTACAGTGTGTAATCAAAAACCAGTCAGGATATTGGATGAAAGGAGAATGTTAACACAGTGATTCTGTTCACCGACTTAACAGTACTGGAACTGGACAAGGAAGAGAGGAAAAGACTAGCTGACTTGAAGATCGAATTGGAGGAGAAATAAATGGAAGAATCCTGGTGAGTTAGCAAGTCAACTCGCTAGCTAACTCATGCTGAGATGTTGTAGGGTAAAGCACGAGTGCAGAGTGAAATTGCGCGCCCTGCAGTTAGTGTTGACTGATATCCTGTGTTAGTCAAGCTTCATATTGTTGTTGCTGAGTTACAATGTGGTGATGTTATTCTGGTTATTGATGTTATTCTGGTTATTGAGCCATACATTGGGCGGCAGTCTAGCTCAGGAGGTAGAGCGGTCGCCTCACAACCGGAAGGTTGCTGGTTCGATCCCCGGCTCCTCCTAGCAAAAACTGTCGAGGTGTCCTTGAGGAAGACCCTAACCCTAACTGCTCCCCGGGCGCTGTATGAATAGCTGCCCACTGCTCCTAATACTAGGATGGGTTAAATGCAGAGAACACGTTTCACTGTATGTCTTCATGTATGTGACCAATAAAGAGGATTCAATCCTCACGATTTGTTGTTGTTGTTGTTGTGACATTGTTAGTGTTGACTGATATGGTGCAAGGCTGTGCTATGCATGTGAAACCTGCCATAATGAGAGTTCCAGTAAATAATTGTATAGCCTAATGGTATATAATTACAGTAAATGATGCTAATCTATTGATTGCCTGTACAATTCTGTGCAGATTGGTTTTTGTTACCCCCTTCATTGAACACGGATCTGCATCAACAAAGTGGTCGGCTTCATTGACCTTCTCTACTCACCATCACCCAACGGTCGGCGTGTGAACTTTAACTTGGCCCCTGGTGGTAGGAACAGAATATCCGTTCCCTTTTCTTTTTTAATTGAGTGCACTCAAACAGACTTTATTGGGTACCCTTTTTATTTATTTCATTCATTATTTTCTATAAATGTGGACCATTTCATGGATCCTATGATGTTGTGTACTGAACCTGGTGAACTCCTTTAAGTTACATATTAAAGGTCAAACGTGGATCACGGTGCCTGTGTATTTTTCTTAGAGCCAGTCTCCTGGAACCTATAGTGGATGTACCACTGCAGTTAGAACTGATAGCGTTGAATTACAGTAGGTTACACGTCGTTCAACAGTTCTGGCTGACACTGGAATGTCTTTTATTCTTGATTGTATTGTCTCTATTTGGTAAGGAATCAAACAAAACCTCTGAGCTACAGAGGAAAGCCTCCTTAATATATTCGCCGTCGGTGAATGGCTTTCCATGTTTCGCGATGCAATGCGATAGCTTGCTTCGGTAGCATCATTTTTAGCAGTGGCAAAGGCTTTGAGGGTGTTTGCCTGCTTCCCATAACCGGACACGGCACGTTTGATGGATTCAGTGTCACGGGAACGAGGAACGAGGAACGGGGACTTCGGAGATGAACCCAAATGCACGACTCGATGACACACGTATCAAAATAAAGAGTCTTTACTGAAAAGTGCAGTAACACAAAAATCCTCAAAACCAAAAGACCTAATTACAAAAACCTGACGGTGGCATGACGTGGAAACATGAACAAGTAAGAACTGTAACATGAAACAAGTAGCAAGTCTCAAAACGTGAAACAAGTACCAGTCTAACAAACGGAACAGTATTTAGCAACAAAGTGGTATTTAACAAACTGGCGCCGAACAAAACAAGACGCCGCCTATTTAAACCCAAGGTAAGAACAGGTGAAACAATGAGGTCTCAGGCAGCCAATTAGAGGGCAGGAAAACATGAGGGGGAAGATCACGGTGATGCGCTGCAGCTGAGAAATAACAAGGGGGCGTGGCTATCAGGACGAGGGCTGGGGAAACCAAGGTGACATGACTGAGGGACGTGATAGGGGGCGTGGCTATCTGGACGAGGGCTGGGGAAACCAAGGTGACATGACTGAGGGACGTGATAGGGGGTGTGGCTATCTGGACGAGGGCTGGGGAAACCAAGGTGACATGACTGAGGGACGTGATAGGGGGCGTGGCTACCTGGACGAGGGCTGGGGAAACGGTGACAGGAATGTGGGAGGAAGTTTTCTTGTTTTTGGTCTCAAAATGGCGTTTGACACTCGACGTTTGGCAAACAACATTTTCAAGACAAAAAGTACACAAAGCACGGTCCTTCTGAACCACAAAACCCCACTCTTGGAATGGGCTGGAATGTCCGAACATTTACTGTACATTTCTTGGGTAGCGGACCTGCCATTGTATACCGAGCCTGCTCCGGCCAACTTCATTACCAAGCCACACACACACTACAACAACAACACGCGCAGGGTCAACGTCACCCACTTGCCAGCCTCATATGCCACATTAATAGGTTGTTAAATGTTAACACGCCCTGAGACGCTGTTTCTTACAAGTTGCTGCGTCTGTCTCCGCCGGCAGGGGCAATCGGGCTTAAAATTAAGCATTAAAATCACATCAAACTGAATTATATGCAAATTCACAATAAAGCAAATATCACGTTAACCACGGGTCATTATTGTAGTATATAGAGCCGCGCACATATACTGTTGTGACGTTCCTGATGTGGCACGGAGTGATACATAAGTGTGTGTTGAAGAAGCCCGCATGTAGATGTATCACCATGGTATTACCATGACATTCAACTTTACACGGGATTGTTTCCATGTGTCCACCACGGTGTTAAGGGGTCGTGGTCACGTAGTGAGATCAGGTTGTCTGTGAAAGAGGTCATTTCGCATGCGGATGAGAAAGCACTTCAACATTTCCCCCAAAAGTTTCTCTTTTGCACACTTAATAACTTTAACTGATTACCTAAATGCTAGTGTGCCAATGGTTAGGTTGCAGCGTGCCAACTGTGGCACGCGTGCCTAAGGTTGCCGATCCCTGCTATATACTATATCCTATATACCTTATCCTATATCCTATATACCATATACTATATAATATATACTATATCCTATATACCATATACTATATCTCTCTAGGTCGTCCTCAGACGAGACCTCCATCGTCGCTTCCATTCATCCCGGTTCTCCATACATCTGGCCAGTTCATTGGTACTTTGTGCTCCTGCGCCATTCTTGAGTACGTCCACGTATGTTGGTGTGGGACGTCCTCGTGACCGATGCCTGTGTGTTGGCTCCCACAGCACCAATTTGCTGGCTGGCAGTTCTTGATGCCTTTGGCAATGTCCCGCACCATCCACTGCGATGTTCCTGCGGACTCCCGCCGCTGGAAGTATAGGATTTTTGGGATGACTTTGTTCTTCATGGTTGGCTTTACTATGCTGATTAAGGACTGGGGGGCGCAACTCCTCTCAGTCCTGGTTTTTAGTTCAGAGTGTCCTTCTCCTAGATGGGTTGCCTTCCATGGCTAAGAGCCCCATCTACCCCTGCTATTTTGCCCATAGCTGGGACCTCTGCATTTGACCCATCCTAGTGTTAGGAGCAGTGGGCAGCCATTAGGACAGCGCCCGGGGAGCAGCGTAGGGAGTGCCTTGCTCAAGGGCACTTAGGCAGTAACCTGGTGTTTCCGGCGACCTTGCGGCTCCCAAGCCAAGTCCTTATCCACCGAGCTACTGCCCCCACAAATATCCTATATCCTATATATATATATATACCATATACTATATACCATATCCTATATACTATATACCATATACTATATAATATATACTATATCCTATATACCATATACTATATCCTATATCCTATATATCCTATATACATACCATATACTATATCCTATATACCATATACTATATCCTATATACTATATCCTATATACCATATACTATATACCACATACTATATCCGATATACCATATCCTATATCATATATCCTATATACCATATACTATATAATATATACTATATACTATATCCTATATACTATACATTATATACCATATACTATATCCTATATACTATATACCATATACTATATCCTATATACCTTATACTATATACCATATACTATATACTATATCCTATATACCACATACTATATCCGATATACCATATCCTATATCATATATCCTATATCCTATATACCATATACTATATAATATATACTATATCCTATATACTATACACTATATACCATATACTATATCCTATATACTATATACTATATCCTATATACCATATACTATATACTATAGCCTCATATCCCAGTGGCTCCCAGTGGCTCCTAGTGGCTCCCAGTGGCTCCTAGTGGCTCCCAGTGGCTCCTAGTGTTTGTCTGGTTGCTGAGCTCATTTAGGAGACCGTTTGAATCCAAAGCGACTTAACAGTGGATACGGATCCAGGTCATTAATCATATTAGTGCTAATATGTTAATGATATGTTAATGAGCAGGTGAGGAGGGGGGGGGGGGGGAGAGACTGTACCTGGGATCGAGGGCTCAACTAATTATATTTAACTGACCTCTGAGTCTCACACACACACAAACCACTACACACTCCTGCACCCAGGAAGCACTTTTTAATGTGTGTGTGTGAACTCTATTCCCCCCACACACACACACACACCTCTTGCTTAAAATCAATACGCTTCAATTGATCCACCATTTGAAGATGGTAGTTTAGCTTATAGTTGTGAACAAATGCGAGAGACACACAAATTCACACACACACACACACACACACACACCACACACACACACACACTCCCACGATGTGTGCGTGTGTGGGCTGTTTGATAGCTGGAGTTAACGAGCCCCCGTCTCAGGGCGTCTAATTAACCAGCTGGACACTAACATTTACTGAAGGCCAGAACATCGACCCCGCTTCAGGGCCAGGGGTCCGGAGGGAGGGGCCAGGGGCCAGGAGGGAGGGGCCAGGGTCCTGGAGGGAGGGGCCAGAGTCCTGGAGGGAGGGGCCAAAGTCCTGGAGGGAGGAGCCATGGAGTCCTAGAGGGAGGAGCCAGGGTCCTAGAGGGAGGAGCCAGGGGTTCTAGAGGGAGGGGCCAGGGTCCTGGAGGGAGGAGCCAGGGGTCCTAGAGGGAGGAGCCAGGGGTCCTAGAGGGAGGGGCCAGGGGTCCTGGAGGGAGGGGCCAGGGTCCTGGAGGGAGGGTCGTAGCCTTGGCATCCTCGCGGCGCTAGCACACAGTGAACAGAATGACTTTGACAAACGGACACCAGGGTCTTTCCTGAGCCTGAAACCCCTTTGGGAGGGAAGAGAGCCATGCATTATTTAGAAGAGCATTATGAGCTGGGGGTGGTTCAGCTCATCAGAACTGAACCCTGATCATCATCAGTTGGGCATCTGCTTTACTCCTTCTGTTGTGCGCCATTCTAGATGTCAACATTTAACACCCCGCCCAGTCTGAGGGCGGGGTGAAGACGGAGTCTGGATCCAGGTCGTTAGAAAGCAACATGTTCTCCTTCAGGAGCCTGGTGTGTGTGTGTGTGTGTGTGTGTGTGTGTGTGTGTGTGTGTGTGTGTGTGTGTGTGTGTGTGTGTGCGTGTGTGTGTGTGTGTGTGCGTCTTGGTACAGGAATGAACCATGTCTGATGAGGGACTTGGTAGCCAATCAGAGGAGAGGTCATCTTTCCATGACGTGTCCATTCTAGTAGAATCCATAGTGAGTGATACTGGCCCTAAGGGCCCCTGGAAGGCTCTCTGAGAACCTGGAGGGTACTCTGAGGGCCCCTGAGGGCTCTCTGAGGGCCCCTCTCATCTTCCTCACACATTAACATATTACTGCTGCTATGAGATAACTAGTTAACCAGAATCCATCCATCTTCTCCCGCTTATCCGAAATCGGGTCGCGGAGGTAGCAGCTTCAGCAGGGGACTCCAAACTTCCCTCTCCCTGGCAACATCGACTAGCTCTGACTGGGGGATCCCGAGGCGTTCCCAGGCCAGTGTGGAGATGTAATCACCCCACCTGTACCTCGGTCTGCCCCGTGGTCTCTTCCCAGTTGGATGTGCCTGGAAAACCTCCCTCGGGAGGCGACCAGGAAGCATCCTTACTAGATGCCCGAAACACCTCAACTGGCTCCTTTCTACGCGAAGGAGCAGCGGCTCTACTCCGAGTCTCTCACGAGTGACTGAGCTTCTCACCCTATCCCTCAGGGAGATACCAGCCACCCTCCTGAGGAAACTCATTTCGGCCGCTTGTATTCGCGATCTCGTCCTTTCGGTCATTACCCATTGCTCATGGCCATAGGTGAGGGTAGGAACGAAGACTGATTGGTAGATCGAGAGCTTTGCCTTCTGGCTCAGCTCTCTTTTGGTTACAACGGTGCGCCAAAGTGCACCCAATACCGCTCCCGCTGCACCTATTCTCCTGTCAATCTCACGCTCCATCCTCCCCTCACTCGAGAACAAGACCCCGAGATACTTGAACTCCTTCACTTGGGATAAGGACTCCCTCCCTACTTGGAGTAGACAATCCACCGGTTTCCTGCTAAGAACCATGGCCTCAGATTTGGAGGTGCTGATCCTCATCCCAGCCGCTTCACATTCTGCTGCAAACCGATCCAGTGAGTGCTGAAGGTCACATACTGATGACACAAACAGGACCACATCATCTGCAAACAGCAGCGATTCAATCCTGAGCCCACCATACTGAAACCCCTCCCCTCCATGACTACGCCTTGAAATCCTGTCCATGAAAATCACAAACAGGATGGGTGACAAAGCGCAGCCCTGGCGGAGGCCAACACCCACTGAGAACAGGCCTGACTTTGTACCGAGAATCCGGACACAGCTCTTGCTTTGGGAGTAGAGAGATTGGATGGCCCTCAACAGTGACCCCCGCACCCCATACTCCCGCAGCACCCCCCACAGTATTTCCCGAGGGACCCGATCATATGCCTTCTCCAAATCTCCAAAACACATGTAGACCGGATGGGCATACTCCCAAGCCCCCTCCAGGATCCTTGCAAGAGTGAAAAGCTGGTCCGTTGTTCCACGACCAGGGCGGAATCCGCATTGTTCCTCTTCAATCTGAGGTTCGACTATCGGCCGAACCCTCCTTTCCAGCACCTTGGAGTAGACTTTCCCAGGGAGGCTGAGTAATGTGATACCCCTGTAATTGGCACACACCCTCTGGTCACCCTTTTTGAACAGGGGTACCACCACCCCCGTTTGCCACTCCTCAGGCACTGTCCCAGACTTCCACGCAATGTTGAAAAGACGTGTCATCCATGACAGCCCCTCAACACCCAGAGCCTTTAGCATTTCTGGACGGATCTCATCAACCCCTGGGGCTTTGCCACTGCGGAGATGTTTGACTACCGCAGTGACTTCCTCCAGGGAGATTGATGTTTGCCGTCCTTCATCCTCCAGCTCTGTCTCTACCATTGAGGGTGTAGTTGGGTTAAGAAGTTCCTCAAAGTGTTCTTTCCACCGCCTAGTTAACCAGAATGCAACATTTAAACCAGTCAGAGTCAGTGGTTCCAATGGTGTTAAAGCAGTGCTACTCAGAGTCAGAGCCCCCCATGCACCACATGAAGACTCTGACCCTCCCCCTCATCCTCTGTGTTTAATACAGAACTCTAAGGGCTAATCTAGATAGGAACAGGTCCCCTTCAATGTAAAGGTGACTTGTTCCTATTTGGATGATCCGTATTGCATAATTTATATTCACCTCACCACCTCCGCCTCCTCCAGTCATAACTCCAGGCCCCCCTAGGGGGTGCCCCCCAGTTTGGGAACCACTGCTTAAGGTTGTGATATGTGCTTTTGTCTGTAAACCATATGATTACTGTGTATATTCTGTGTAAATATTCGAATATCGGATCAAACCATAAGGGACTTTGAGAAGAGGGGTCTTAAAGGTTTAGGGTCTATCAGCCATTGGATTGAACCATTACTAGTTTACCCCGACATCAGGGGCCCAATACAGGGGCCCGACATCAGGGGCCCAATCCAGGGGCCCGACATCAGGGGCCTGACATCAGGGGCCCAATACAGGGGCCCGACATCAGGGGCCTGAAATCAGGGGCCCAATACAGGGGCCCGACATCAGGGGCCCAATACAGGGGCCCAATACAGGGGCCCGACATCAGGGGCCAGACATCAGGGGCCCAACATCAAGGGCCCAACATAAAGGGCCCAATACAGGGGCCAGACATCAGGGGCCCGACATCAGGGGCCCAACATCAAGGGCCCAACATCGAGGGCCCAATACAGGGGCCAGACATCAGGGGCCCAATACAGGGGCCCGACATCAGGGGCCCAATACAGGGGCCAGACATCAGGGGCCCGACATCAGGGGCCCGACATCAGGGGCCAGACATCAGGGGCCCAATACAGGGGCCCGACATCAGGGGCCCAATACAGGGGCCAGACATCAGGGGCCAGACATCAGGGGCCTGACATCAGGGGCCCAATACAGGGGCCTGACATCAGGGGCCCAATACAGGGGCCAGACATCAGGGGCCCGACATCAGGGGCCGACATCAGGGCCCCAACATCAAGGGGCCCATCATCAGGGGCCCAACAGAACTGATGACAGAACCCCACCGGGGGAGCAGAGACCTGCTTTATGGAAGCCGTCTTCCAGCATGGATCAAAATGCCATAACAAAGAGCCTCTGTGATGAATGGCTGATCAATAGTTTATGAACTGGGGCCAAAAGGCTTTTCTTCGTTTTTATACAAACAGTTTCTTCACTTTTCTCTCCATCAGATCTGTCTTCATGATGCAGTTCTCCTATCGCTCCTCAGCTCTGAAACTCAGTTAGATGTCCCTGGAGGACGGAGCCAGAGAGACAGGGGAGAGAGAGAGCCGGGGAGACAACAAGCTTCAACAAGAGCAAATTAGGGGGAGAGAGAGAGAGAGAGAGAGAGCGAGACAGAGAGAGAGAGAGAGAGAGAGAGAGGGGGGGGAGGAGGAGGGGGAGATGTAGTCCACCGCCTGAGAGTGGGTTTGACGGAGTGGAAAGACTCTTGTGTGTCTCTGATTGGCCCAACTCACATCAGACGGACAGGAAGGTAGAGGCCCTGTCATCAGAGTGGTGTGCATGAGGAGGAGAGGCTGGTCTGATCCGGGGGACCCACCGGGGACCCACCGGGGACATACCAGGGGACCCAACAGGGGACCCACCAGGGGACATACCAGGAGACATACCAGGGGACATACCAGGGGACATACAAGGAGACATACCAGGGGACATACAAGGAGACCTACCAGGGGACCCACCAGGGACCCACCAGGGGACATACCAGGAGACATACCAGGGGACATACCAGGAGACATACCAGGGGACATACCAGGAGACATACCAGGGGACATACCAGGAGACATACCAGGAGACATACCAGGGGACATACAAGGAGACATACCAGGGGACATACCAGGGGATCCACCAGGGGACACACCAGGGGACCCACCAAGGGACCCACCAGGAGACATACCAGGGGACCCACCAGGGGACCCACCAGGGGACCCACAAGGGGACCCACCAGGAGACATACCAGGGACCCACCAGGGACCCACCAGGGGACCCACCAGGGGACCCACAAGGGGACCCACCAGGAGACATACCAGGGACCCACCAGGGGACCCACCAGGGGACCCACCAGGAGACACACCAGGGGACCCACCAGGGACCCACCAGGGACCCACCAGGGGACCCACCAGGAGACATACCAGGGGACACACCAGGGGACCCACCAGGGACCCACCAAGGACCCGTCCAGAGACACTCTCTATTACTGATTTTGGCAATGGAATGGAGAGAACACGCTCACTTGAAGATCTATTGAGTTTCATTAAAAACAGATTCCAGGTTATTGATCCTGATTGGGTTGGTCCATTAGCCCCTCCCTCTCTGGCTCACAGGCCCACGTCCATTCAGGGGAAATGAACTCTCTTTATGTGTAACATGTCTAAAGAGCTCTTAAAGCCTCCACCAACTGGCAGGTGACCGCATGACAATCAGAATCATCCTGGAATTGTGGCCAAAGCGCTCATTAGCCGTCCCACTGTAGCCGTCCCCATGGCGACCACACGATACACGGCTCTCTAATCTACATAAACCTGCACAAATAGGAACCGCCGTCAGCCCAACGAGAGAGGCATTCTCGTCCAATCAGAGTGAGACGTTCACGCCGCCCCGGGAACCAGGAGCCTCATGAGGAGAGGCCCCGCTGGGCAGGGGACCAGGAGCCTCATGAAGGGCCCCGCTGGGCAGGGGACCAGGAGCCTCATGGGGAGAGGCCCCGCTGGGCAGGGGACCAGGAGCCTCATGGGGAGAGGCCCCGCTGGGCAGGGGACCAGGAGCCTCATGAAGGGCCTCGCTGGGCAGGGGACCAGGAGCCTCATGGGGAGAGGCCCCGCTGGGCAGGGGACCAGGAGCCTCATGGGGAGAGGCCCCACTGGGCAGGGGACCAGGAGCCTCATGGAGAGGGCCCCGCTGGGCAGGGGACCAGGAGCCTCATGGGGAGGGCCCCGCTGGGCAGGGGACCAGGAGCCTCATGGAGAGGGCCCCGCTGGGCAGGGGACCAGGAGCCTCATGGGGAGAGGCCCCACTGGGCAGGGGACCAGGAGCCTCATGGAGAGGGCCCCGCTGGGCAGGGGACCAGGAGCCTCATGGGGAGGGCCCCGCTGGGCAGGGGACCAGGAGCCTCATGGGGAGAGGCCCCGCTGGGCAGGGGACCAGGAGCCTCATGAAGGGCCCCGCTGGGCAGGGGACCAGGAGCCTCATGGAGGGCCCCGCTGGGCAGGGAACCAGGAGCCTCATGGGGAGGGGCCCCGCTGGGCAGGGGACCAGGAGCCTCATGGGGAGAGGCCCCACTGGGCAGGGGACCAGGAGCCTCATGGGGAGAGGCCCCGCTGGGCAGGGGACCAGGAGCCTCATGAAGGGCCCCGCTGGGCAGGGGACCAGGAGCCTCATGGAGGGCCCCGCTGGGCAGGGGACCAGGAGCCTCATAGGGAGGGGCCCCGCTGGGCAGGGGACCAGGAGCCTCATGGGGAGAGGCCCCGCTGGGCAGGGGACCAGGAGCCTCATGGGGAGAGGCCCCGCTGGGCAGGGGACCAGGAGCCTCATGGGGAGGGGCCCCGCTGGGCAGGGGACCAGGAGCCTCATGGGGAGAGGCCCCGCTGGGCAGGGGACCAGGAGCCTCATGGAGGGCCCCGCTGGGCAGAGGAACAGGAGCCTCATGGGGAGGGGCCCCGCTGGGCAGGGGACCAGGAGCCTCATGAAGGGCCCCGCTGGGCAGGGGAACAGGAGCCTCATGGGGAGGGGCCCCGCTGGGCAGAGGACCAAGAGCCTCATGAGTGTGAGTGGATGCCTTCTTTAGCTAGCTAGCTAGCTTCATGCTAACAGAGGACAGCATATGTTATCCCCCCTCCCCCCTCTTCACCCCTCTAGCCAGTTTCCATCCTGTACCCCCTCACCCCTCCCCTCCCCTCCCCCCTCACCCCCACCCCTCCCCCTGCATGAGAAACCCTCATCACTCTGAGATGCTGAGCAGACCCCAAGGTGACATTTAAATAAATCCCTGCAGAACCAGAACTACAAATCGGCTTTATTGCTGGAGGAGGAGGGGGGAGAGAGGGGGGAGAGAGGGGGGAGAGAGAGAGGGGGGAGAGATAATGGTGAGAGGGGGGAGAGAGGAGGGAGAGAGGGGGGGGAGAGAGGGGGGGGAGAGAGGGGGGGGAGAGAGGGGGGAGAGATAATGGTGAGAGGGGGAGGGAGAGAGGGGGGAGAGAGGGGAGGGAGAGGGGGGAGAGATAATGGTGAGAGGGGGGAGAGAGGGGAGGGAGAGAGGGGGGGGGAGAGAGGGGGGGAGAGAGGGGAGAGAGGGAGGAGAGAAGGGAGAGAGGGGGGAGAGAGAAGGGAGAAAGGGAGGGAGAGAGGGCCCAGAGGGAGAGAGGGGGAGAGAGGAGGGAGAGGGGGGGAGAGAGGAGGGAGAGAGGGGGGAGAGAGAAGGGAGAGAGAAGGGAGAGAGGGAGGGAAAGAGGGGAGAGAGGGAGGGAAAGAGGGGAGAGAGAGAAGGGAGAGAGGGAGAAGAGAGAGAGGGGAGGGAGAGAGGGAGGGAGAGAGGGGGAGAGAGGGAGGTAAAGAGGGGAGAGAGGGAGGGAAAGAGGGGGGAGAGAGGGAGGGAAAGAGGGGAGAGAGAGAAGGGAGAGAGGGAGAAGAGAGAAGGGAGCGAGAGAGGGGAGAGAGGGAGAAGAGGGGAGGGAGAGAGGGGGAGAGATAAGGGAGGGAGAGAGGGAGAAGAGAGAAGGGAGAGAGAGAGGGGGGAGAGGGAGAAGAGAGAAGGAAGAGAGAGGAGGGAGAGAGAGGAGGGAGAGAGGGAGGGAGAGAGGGGGGAGAGAGAAGGGAGAGAGGGAGGGAAAGAGGGGAGAGAGGGAGAAGAGAGAGGGGAGAGAGGGAGAGAGAGAAGGGAGAGAGAGGAGGGAGAGAGGGAGAGAGAGGAGGGAGAGAGGAGGGAGAGAGGGGGAGAGAGGAGGGAGAGAGGGGGAGAGAGCGGGGAGAGCTGTGAATGATCAGGGGAGAACAGCCCTGCTTCAGTCTGGAGGCTTTGAGGCGGCAGTGGTGACGCAGAGAGACCGGAGGCTGGCTTGTGTCTCTGAGAGGCCAGCGAGAGGCTGCCTCATTCAGCTCAGTTGGGCCTTCTGGTTTGGTTTGTATGGAGCTCTTGGCAGAGCTCTGGGTCCTGTGATGTGATGGGGTCTGATGTGAGGACGGGTTTGGGAGGAGGCCAGGGAGAACTCACTGGGGAGGCCCTGAGAGGCTGCCTCTAAGATGTCACGTCCTGTGGGGAGGCCCTGGAGAGGCTGCCTCTAAGCTGTCACGTCCCGTGGGGAGGCCCTGAGAGACTGCCTCTAATGCCTCGTTTCCACCAAGCTGTTTTGAGAGCTGGTTCGGAGCTTGCGTGTCATCGCGAACCAGTTCTTTGGGTTTCCACCGCAATGGAGCCACTTTCTGGCTCCGTTAAGTGGTTCGTTTGCGGCTCCACTTCGAAGCTGAGCTGGCCAGCCGGCTCCACTACGTCAGGGGCTGGGGGCGGGGCTTATCGGGGCTTATCGGACAAACTCAAAACAAACTCAACGTTTTTTTCCGCCATCTTTAAAATCAGTAAAATTCTCCGTGGACGTGAAGGTGACAGTGGTCCGTGGACGAGACAAACTGCGTTTGTTTGCGTTGTTGTCCTCGGCAGAAGGTCACAATAAACTAGAGGAGCTTCGTGAGATGTCTTCAGCGGGGACAGAACCGAGGGGCTAATCGATAACAAACTGGACGATACGAGGGGCTAATCGATAACAAACTGGACGATACGAGGGGCTAATCGATAACAAACTGGACGATACGAGGAGCTAATCCATAACAAACTGGACGATACGAGGAGCTAATCCATAACAAACTGGACGATACGAGGAGCTAATCCATAACAAACTGGACGATACGAGGAGCTAATCCATAACAAACTGGACGATACGAGGAGCTAATCGATAACAAACTGGACGATACGAGGAGCTAATCGATAACAAACTGGACGATACGAGGAGCTAATCCATAACAAACTGGACGATACGAGGAGCTAATCCATAAAAAATGGACGATACGAGGAGCTAATCCATAACAAACTGGACGATACGAGGGGCTAATCGATAACAAACTGATGATCCGCTGCTGTCACTCTGGTCCTGGTAAGTTTTACTTTATAAATCTTTCCCGTGTTGCCAACCTGCTTTGTATTTCTAAGCTGTTTAGCGAGCTGCTCATTATCACATCAATGTTATGTTCCTATCATCACAAATGAGGAGCTATGATTGCTAGGCGTCTGTTAGCCGATATTAACCTTGATAACGTCAGGATGCTACTTTCTAAAAACAGTAAAGTGTAATGGAGTCATGTTTTAATTCACTTTTCTCTTGTTTTAGTTGTTTATGGAGTCGTCTTCCCTGGACGATGCGATGCGGAGCTACCGCCCCACTGGGCTGCAGCTCAGGAGCCCCTCAGCCCCTCGGAGCTTTATTAACATGGACTTATTACGCTGCACTCTACACTTTTACATTTTGTGATTACTGTATATTGTGTATTTAATGTTTTGTTTTGTTTTTTAATAAAACATTTCTATTTTTCATACAATGTCCGCTTCATTATGCTTTATCAACCGAGAAACATAATACAAGATGACAGTTTTGAAGAAGAAAAGGCAAATGGTCCCTTCTGTTTAAGTACTCTATTAATGCAGCTCTAACGTCAAGTCCATTTTATTAGTATAGTCCTTTATCACAGTTAGGGGCTTCAACGTAATCGCGTCCATAGCACTAAAGACGAGCAGCTGTTTGTAGCCTGAAAGCCAGGAGCAACACTTTAACATCCATCATGTAATCTGTTGTGGAAGTTGGCGCGAGCTGCTGGGAAAGCAGAGACGTTAACAGTGACGTCATGACGTGGCTCTCGGCGAAAAAGTCTGTGGAAACGCAAACCAGTTCTTAGACGGCTCGCCAATTGAACCAACTGAGAACCGGCTCTCGCGCCACCCGAGAGCTAGAACTAGGCTTGCTTTGGTGGAAACAAGGCATAAGCGGTGCTGTCACGTCCTGTGGGGAGGCCCTGGAGAGGCTGCCTCTAAGATGGCACGTCCTGTGGGGAGGCCCTGAGAGGCTGCCTCTAAGCGGTGCTGTCACGTCCCGTGGGGAGGCCCTGAGAGGCTGCCTCTAATCGGTGCTGTCACGTCCTGTGGGGAGGCCCTGGAGAGGCTGCCTCTAAGATGGCACGTCCTGTGGGGAGGCCCTGAGAGGCTGCCTCTAAGCGGTCACGTCCCGTGGGGAGGCCCCGAGAGGCTACCTCTAAGCGGTGCTGTCACGTCCTGTGGGGAGGCCCTGAGAGGCTGCCTCTAAGCTGTCACGTCCTGTGGGGAGGCCCTGACAGACTGCCTCTAAGCGGTGCTGTCACGTCCTGTAGGGAGGCCCTGAGAGGCTGCCTCTAAGCGGTGCTGTCACGTCCTGTGGGGAGGCCCTGAGAGGCTGCCTCTAAGCGGTCACGTCCTGTGGGGAGGCCCTGAGAGGCTGCCTCTAAGCGGTGCTGTCACGTCCTGTGGGGAGGCCCTGAGAGGCTGCCTCTAAGCGGTCACGTCCCATGTCCCTCTCTGTGGGGGACATGAGACCCATGAGGTTAACGACTTGACGACCACCATGGAGCCTGGAGCGCCCGGTAACCCACGGTTACCACGGTCTGATCCCCATCACGCAGGGCTCCGTCCTCAGTCATCGTTTATCATGTTGGCCGTGATTTGCTGCACTGTGACACCTTAGACCGGACCAGTACCAGACCTGGACAGGACCAGACCAGTACCAGACCTGGACAGGACCAGGGCCTGACCAGGACCGGTCCACGACCGGACAGGGACCGGACCAGACCTGGACCAGACCTGGACAGGACCAGGACCGGACCAGGACAGGACCAGGACCGGACCAGGACAGGACCTGGACAGGACCAGGACAGGACCAGGACCAGACCTGGACCAGACCTGGACAGGACCAGGACCAGACCTGGACAGGACCGTGTGTGTGTGTGTGTGTGTGTGTGTGTGTGTGTGTGTGTGTGTGTGTGTGTGTGAATGTTAATGTAGATTTGAAGCAGTCATTAGGAAGGTCCAGTCTCTCCTCCCCTCAGACTCCAGCTAGAGGTCAGAGAGCAAAGAGCTAACTGAGCAAAGAGCTAACTGAGCAAAGAGCTAACTGAGCAAAGAGCTAACTCAGCTAAAGGCTATGATATAAAGACTCTATGATATAAAGACTCTATAAAGACTCTATGATATAAAGACTCTATAAAGACTCTATGATATAAAGACTCTATTAAAGACTATGATATAAAGACTCTATGATATAAAGACTTTATAAAGACTCTATGATATAAAGACTCTATAAAGACTCTATGATATAAAGACTCTATAAAGACTCTATGATATAAAGACTCTATAAAGACTCTATGATATAAAGACTCTATAAAGACTCTATGATATAAAGACTCTATAAAGACTCTATGATATAAAGACTCTATAAAGACTCTATGATATAAAGACTCTATAAAGACTCTATGATATAAAGACTCTATAAAGACTCTATGATATAAAGACTCTATAAAGACTCTATGATATAAAGACTCTATGATATAAAGACTCTATAAAGACTCTATGATATAAAGACTATGATATAAAGACTCTATAAAGACTATGATATAAAGACTCTATAAAGACTCTATGATATAAAGACTCTATGATATAAAGACTCTATAAAGACTATGATATAAAGACTCTATGATATAAAGACTATATAAAGACTCTATGATATAAAGACTCTATAAAGACTCTATGATATAAAGACTTTATGATATAAAGACTCTATAAAGACTCTATGATATAAAGACTCTATAAAGACTCTATGATATAAAGACTCTATGATATAAAGACTCTATAAAGACTCTATGATATAAAGACTCTATGATATAAAGACTCTATAAAGACTCTATGATATAAAGACTCTATAAAGACTCTATGATATAAAGACTCTATAAAGACTCTATGATATAAAGACTATATAAAGACTCTATGATATAAAGACTCTATAAAGACTCTATGATATAAAGACTCTATGATATAAAGACTATATAAAGACTCTATGATATAAAGACTCTATGATATAAAGACTATATGAAGACTCTATGATATAAAGACTCTATAAAGACTCTATGATATAAAGACTATGATATAAAGACTCTATGATATAAAGACTCTATAAAGACTCTATGATATAAAGACTCTATGATATAAAGACTCTATAAAGACTCTATGATATAAAGACTCTATAAAGACTCTATGATATAAAGACTCTATGATATAAAGACTCTATAAAGACTATATGATATAAAGACTCTATAAAGACTCTATGATATAAAGACTCTATGATATAAAGACTCTATGATATAAAGACTCTATGATATAAAGACTCTATAAAGACTCTATGATATAAAGACTCTATGATATAAAGACTCTCACACTCTGCTCTCACACGTCTTCTCGCCGCCTGATTGATCGCCAACTGCTGTCTTCTAAAAATAGACTGACTGGATCCACGGCCCAACAAGATGGACGACGACAAACTGGTTTTCTGTCCTTCAGACGTCCATATTAAAGACGTCCTCAGGTGACTCATACAGCTCCGTCTCTCTCTGAGTCAGTGAGCTAGTTTGCGTCTGCGCTGTAAGGATTCCAGACCTCCGAGACTCTAAAGATTTGTTCCAATGTCTAGAAGAGAGGGAGTCAGGGAGGAGCAGGACCGTGTAGTGGCTTCAGAGGGGCTCCAAAGCCAAAAGAGACTGTGTTCAATCCCCCAAGCTTGCAGTGTTTTAGCAAGATGCCCTTCCCCCTACAATAAATAACCTCCAAAAACAAGCCTGTAGCCAATCTCCATTCTTTGTGTTCTGGAGTAGCTTTGGATAAAATCGTCTTTGAAAAAACAGTAATGGTCATTAGTGAATCACACTGAAACAGCCCTGAGTCATGCACCTTTAGAACTCGTTCTCCAACAAGAGAACCCGGATGTGTTCCATTTCCGCCACTCAATCCTCAACAAGATGAATCACATAACCCTTATCTGCACCTCAGTTCAACTTCTCCTCCTGAGTCAACAGTGTGGTCTTCTACCTTCTAGCATGTCTGCAGTCCTAGTGTCCTAGTATAGTCCCAGTGTCCTAGTTTAGTCCTAGTAACCTAGTTTAGTCCTAGTGTCCTAGTATAGTCCTAGTGTCCTAGTATAGTCCTAGTGTCCTAGTATAGGATATGTTTTATGAGGTGCTCAGTCTACTGAAGGCGGTTCACCACAGAGCAGTTATTGTAAGCTGTTGTTTTTCTGGTTTGGTTGGGATTCCCCGACGTGATGAAGAAAAGAAGAAATACACCGTGAGAAAAGCTTCCCTCTGCATGCCTGGCCCTGACTGCCTGGCCCTGACTGCCTGGCCCTGACTGCCTGGCCCTGACTGCCTGGTCCTGACTGCCTGGTCCTGACTGCCTGGCCCTGACTGCCTGGTCCTGACTGCCTGGCCCTGACTGCCTGGTCCTGACTGCCTGGCCCTGACTGTCTGGCCCTGACTGCCTGGTCCTGACTGTCTGGCCCTGACTGCCTGGCCCTGACTGTCTGGCCCTGACTGCCTGGTCCTGACTGTCTGGCCCTGACTGCCTGGTCCTGACTGCCTGGCCCTGACTGCCTGGTCCTGACTATCTGGGCCTGACTGCCTGGTCCTGACTGCCTGGCCCTGACTGCCTGGTCCTGACTGCCTGGCCCTGACTGCCTGGCCCTGACTGTCTGGTCCTGACTGCCTGGCCCTGACTGCCTGGCCCTGACTGCCTGGCCCTGACTGCCTGGTCTCCACAGCAGCAGCCTGAGCAGTCAGACCTGCTCTTTGTTTGGCTCTCTTCAGATTTACTCGGTCGTCTGGGGGAGGAGAGCTTTGAGGAGCTCTGAGGGAACACACACACACACACACACACACACACACACACACGGACACAAACACACACACACACACACACACACACACACACGGACACAAACACACACACACACACACACACACGGACACAAACACACACAAACACCATTGTTCTGATTCCATGCATGCTGACTGCTGACTTTAAGATCATTAACATGAGCCAATAGTTCTACATAAGGTTCTAGTTCTACATAAGGTTCTAGTTCTACATGAGGTTCTAGTTCTACATGAGGCTTGTGTCTCAGCTGGAGATCAATAGTAGATCATGTAATATGTGTTGTAATAAGTGTTGTAATAAGTGTTGTAATAAGTGTTGTAATATGTGTTGTAATAAGTGTTGTAATAAGTGTTGTAATATGTGTTGTAATAAGTGTTGTAATAAGTGTTGTAATAAGTGTTGTAATAAGTGTTGTAATATGTGTTGTAATAAGTGTTGTAATAAGTGTTGTAATATGTGTTGTAATAAGTGTTGTAATAAGTGTTGTAATAAGTGTTGTAATAAGTGTTGTAATAAGTGTTGTAATATGTGTTGTAATAAGTGTTGTAATAAGTGTTGTAATATGTGTTGTAATAAGTGTTGTAATAAGTGTTGTAATATGTGTTGTAATAAGTGTTGTAATAAGTGTTGTAATAAGTGTTGTAATATGTGTTGTAATAAGTGTTGTAATTAAGTGTAAAATAATTTATATTTCTCAAAAGGGAACAAGTATGATTTATACTGAGGAGGAACGGGGAGGAAGCATTCAAATGGACCATAAAACTATCTTGTACTTGAACAGCACAAGGGAGGAGAGGAGGAGAGGAGAGAGGAGGAGAGGAGGAGAGGAGAGGAGAGGAGAGGAGAGGAGAGGAGAGGAGAGGAGAGGAGAGGAGAGGAGAGGAGAGGAGAGGAGAGGAGGAGAGGGGAGACAGGAGGAGAGGAGGAGAGGAGAGGAGAGAGGAGGAGAGGAGAGAGGAGGAGAGGAGAGGAGGAGAGGAGGGGAGGAGAGGAGGAGAGGAGGAGAGGAGAGGGGAGACAGGAGGAGAGGAGGAGAGGAGAGAGGAGGAGAGAGGAGGAGAGGAGAGGGGAGACAGGAGGAGAGGAGAGAGGAGAGGAGAGAGGAGACAGGAGGAGAGGAGGAGAGGAGAGAGGAGAGAGGAGGAGACAGGAGAGGAGAGGAGGAGAGGAGAGAGGAGGAGAGGAGAGAGGAGAGGAGAGAGGAGGAGAGGAGGGGACAGGAGAGAGGAGGGGACAGGAGACAGGTGGAGAGGAGGAGGAGAGGAGGAGACAGGAGGAGACAGGAGGAGAGGAGGAGACAAGAGAGGAGAAGTGAATGTTGATAACTAATTAATTCATTTAAATCAGTGCTCTCCCAGTGTGGTTAAATGAGATTAAAGAAGTACTGTTAACATCCATCAGTCACTTTATTCTTCTTGTTATTGTGGACAGTATTGTTATAGTATATATACAGTATTGTTATAGTATATATACAGTATTGTTATAGTATATATACAGTATTGTTATAGTATACATAGAGTATTGTTATAGTATACATACAGTATTGTTGTACTATATATACAGTATATATAGTATGTATACAGTACATGGTTTGGTCTAGTATAGTATCAGTAAAGTACATAGTAAACCATATAGTGTTAACTTGTAGGTAATTCATACTGCAGGAGGGGGGAAGCTTTCTATTGTCATGTGATAAATAAAGATCTGGAATATTGTAAAAAAATATAGTCTCTCTCTCTCTCTCTGTCTATCTGTGTGTGTCTCTCTCTCTGTCTCTGAGGGGCACTGTGAGTGTTGCGGTGTGTGCAGTGTGTTTGTTAGTGTGTTTGCGGGCGGCGTGCTTGGCACTATGCCCCATTTTCCTGTTCAAACAGACGCCAAGGGAGGAGCAACCAGCTGAGCCTCTCGGATCGATCCATCCCAAACATGGCTGATCATCCATCTCTCTGTACGTCACCAATGGCTGGACTCACTTCTATCACATGTCCTCCCGTTCCAGTCTAGTCATGTATTCATAGTCTAGTCATGTGTTCATAGTCTAGTCATGTATTCATAGTCTAGTCATGTATTCATAGTCTAGTCATGTATTCATAGTCTAGTCATGTATTCATAGTCTAGTCATGTATTCATAGTCTAGTCATGTGTTCATAGTCTAGTCATGTATTCATAGTCTAGTCATGTATTCATAGTCTAGTCATGTATTCATAGTCTAGTCATGTATTCATAGTCTAGTCATGTGTTCATAGTCTAGTCATGTATTTATAGTCTAGTCATGTATTCATAGTCTAGTCATGTATTCATAGTCTAGGCATGTGTTCATAGTCTAGTCATGTATTCATAGTCTAGTCATGTATTCATAGTCTAGTCATGTATTCACCGATGAGTAGAACATATTAGTCTTGATCTGACATGACTCCTCAGTGATAAAGCAGGCAGGGAGGCAGCCAGTAGCTCTGCCTCCCTGGGGGGCGTGTTGCAGACAGAGGGCATTGTGGGTAATATGCTAGCTAAAAAAGTCAAGTAGAGAAAGTCAAGTGCACCGCATCAGTCCGTTGATATAAGATTATATCGATTATATAGATTATATAAGATTATATAGATTATATAAGATTATATAGATTATATAAGATTATATCGATTATATAGATTCGATTATATAGATGATATAGTTATATAGATGATATAGATTATATATATATATATATATATAAACTAAAACATTTCTCAAAACTTGACTTTCAATCAAAACTGGAAGTGATAAATAATGGAAGACCGATGCAAGACCCTTCCAATATTTTTATATCTTGTATATAAAATAAGATAAGAAAAAAATGTAAAGTTATTACATTTTTTGTTTAACTACATTTGTCTTTTTGTTGCAGACTGTATATCCTTTAATTAGTATTGAATGAGTATGAACTGTGATGCACATTAAGAACACACGGAGGGTGCAGAGCGCTCTCTCTGAGCCGCTCTAAATGGAACGTTCTTCTTTGACCAAATCTGTACCTTACCTGTGTGTGTGTGTGTGTGTGTGTGTGTGTGTGTGTGTGTGTGTGTGTGTGTGTGTGTGTGTGTGTGTAAAGAAGGCTGATATGGGATATGAAACATAACCAGTAGTCAATGTGCAAGCAGCCAGTTGAATGGTGAATTGATGCTACTCTGTTGAATTCCTATATTTGTAAATCTGACTAAGAAAGAGCCTCCCCGACGCCACTGGGGGATACGGCAGCGTTAGGTCTGCCTCCCGCATGTACGGGAACATTGTGATTTTTTTGGACAGCACGGCGAAGGTTAACGAGGTAGGAAAGGTGTCGTAATCCAGGATACCTTTACTCTCGTTAGCCCGGCCACTAAAGTAATCATCTCCAAAGCGCCTCCATTCATTAAGAACTCTGTGTTAGTTCACAAGCTGTCTCGCTACGGACAGCTCGTCTCACAGATCAAGATGATCTCTTTAGGCTGCAGGTCTCCTAGACTGAAGCACGTGATCCTTAAAGACAATAACTGCGATCTAAAACTGTCTGTCAGTGGAGTGGTTTAACTATACGGTTTTTATCTCTTCAGAGAATATGAAGTGTTTTGGCTGTGGAGCAGAGGGCCACCTGAGGGGCGGGGCGCAGCGGGAGAGGGTCAGACCGGGTCGGATCTGACTCCGGCTGCTCCAGTTCTGGAGACTCCGGTGCCCCGTCCGGCTCTGGCTCCGGCTCCTCCCGTCCGGGGCTCCGGTGCCTCCTCCGGCCCCGGATCTTCCGATCCCAGAGAATCTGGTGCCCCCAACAGCACCGCTTTCTCCGGTCCCGGGGGGCTCTGGTGGCCCCCGGCCTTGGCTCCGGTTTCACCGGTGGTCGCGGTACCCCCCTCCGCCCCTCAATGTTCGGATAAAACTCAGGGGAAAAATGATAGTCAAAAGAATTTAAATCAGGCCGACGCAGCCGTAGAAGACGTGTCAAAGAATAGTACAGTCATCGGAAATGACTGAGTGTGGAGATGAGAAGGAAAACAGGAAAGATAATGAGTCAGCGAGTGATGAGGACATGTCAGATGAGGAGTTGTATAAACTCTCTCAAAAAAGTAAATGTTCTGACCCATCGGAAAGAGGAGCTAGATCTTCAAAGATCAAAGATCTGAAATAAAAAAGGTTTCTGGAGGTCACAAAAGGAACTAGACTCCCGGTTGTAGGTGATCATTTCTCAAACCTTAAACTCTTTATTGAGTCAGCAAAACCCCTGATGAGGAATGTGGGTCAATTTGAAGACGTGTTGATGGTTCAGGAGATCTACAGTGAGGGTAAAGGCCCAACTCATTGAACATGATCTTTAAAAAGATTTCTTGTTTCTTTATTTTACTGATCTGTTTTTTTTTTACTGAAAACAAATTTATATCCATGTGTGATTTTAAGTCAAGTCAAGTCAAGTCAAGTTTATTGTCACTTCACAGTTTACAGTTTAGTATAAAGCAGTGATGTGAAATTCTTGTGTGCAATACCCGACGACAGACAGCAGTTATAGAATAAGATAAAATAAAAATAGATAAAAATAGAATAAAAAATAGAATAAAAAATAGAATAAGGAATATAAAATAAAAATAAAAAATGCAATTTATAAAATGCAAAAATCAGCACAGAAAAGAGCAATATATATATATAAATCAATGTAATAAAATATACATTGTTATATGTTATACGCCCTTGTTCAGCAGCCTGATGGCCTGACTGTGGAAGCTATCTCTAAGCCTATTTGTACGACACTTGATACTGCGGTATCGCCTGCCTGACGGTAATAGTGAGTAAAGTTCGTGGCTGGGGTGGGCAATGTCTTTTATAATTCTTTTGGCCTTGGCCACGCACCGCTGGTTGTAAATGTCCAGGAGGGAGGGGAGCTCACCTCCAACGATATACTGGGCCGTCCGCACCACCCTTTGAAGCGCTCTGCGCTCGAGTGCCGTGCAGTTCCCGTACCAGGCGGTGATACACCCTGTCAGAACACTCTCGATGGTGCCGTTGTAGAATGTTCTCAGGATGCGGGGGCCCATGCTGAATTTCTTCAGACGCCTGAGAAAATACAGGCGTTGTTGGGCCTTTTTCACCACGTGTGTGGTGTGCGTGGACCATGTGAGGTCCTCGGAGATGTGCACGCCGAGGAACTTGAAGCTGCTGACCCTCTCTACTGCAACGCCGTCGATGGAGATAGGGCTGTGCTCTCCCCTCTGCCTCCTGAAGTCCACGATCAGCTCCTTGGTCTTCTTGACGTTGAGGGCGAGGCTGTTCTCCTGGCACCACTGCTCCAGCGATCCGACCTCCTCCCTGTAGGCTGTCTCGTCGTCGCCGGCGATCAGGCCCATCACTGTCGTGTCGTCAGCAAACTTGACGATGACGTTGGAGCTGTGCATAGCCATGCAGTCGTGGGTGTAGAGGGAGTAGAGGAGAGGGCTCAGCACGCATCCCTGGGGGGCTCCCGTGTTGAGGGTCAGTGGCTCTGATGTGGTGCTGCCCATCCTCACCACCTGGCGGCGGTCCGACAGGAGGTTCAGTATCCAGCTGCACATGGATGGGGGTACGCCTAGACCTCTCAGCTTGGTGTCGAGCTTGGCAGGAACTATTGTGTTAAATGCTGAGCTGTAGTCCACAAACAGCATTCGCACATAACAGTTCTTCCCCTCCAGGTGGGAAAGGGCAGTGTGGAGGGCCATGGCAATTGCGTCGTCCGTGGATCTATTTTGACGATATGCAAATTGCCATGGGTCCAGCGTGGTAGGTAACACGGAGCAAATAAAGTCCTTGACCAACCTCTCGAAGCATTTGCTAACGATCGAGGTGAGGGCCACAGGTCTGTAGTCATTCAGGCATGTTACCTTGGTTTGTTTAGGGACAGGCACGATGGTGGATATCTTGAAGACCGCGGGGACAACAGCCTGGGACAGGGAGAGGTTGAAGATGTCTGCAAAGACTCCTGCCAACTGGTCTGCGCATGCTCTGAGGACGCGGCCCGGGATGTCGTCGGGGCCTGCCGCCTTACGGATGTTCAGCCGCTTAAAGGTGCGGCGCACATCCGCCTCCGAGATGCGCAGCTGGCTGGTCTCCCCAGTCGGTGCTGGCTTCGGCGGGCTGCCGTTTACGTCGAACCGAGCAAAAAATGATTTAGCTCTCCTGGGAGGGAGGTAGAGGAGTTCTCTACACAACTGGTTCTCCCTCTGAAGTTCGTTATCTTCTGCAGCCCCTGCCACATACCCCTCGCATCGTGTTTCTTGAATTTATCTTCCACTCTGTCCTTATACTCCCGCTTGGCAGTGACGATGGTCTTACGGAGGTCGTAACGGGCTCTCGTATATTCCTCCGTATTCCCGGAACCAAAGGCGGCGTTACGCGCATGTAGGGCAGCGCGAACATCGCCGTTAATCCACGGTTTCTGGTTGGGATATATCCGAACCGACTTGGTCGGAACAACGTCATCTATGCACTTCTTGATGAACCCGGTGACCGACGACGCGTACTCGTTGACGTTATTGTCCGAGGCAACGCGGAACATGTGCCAGTCAGCGTGATCAAAACAATCCTGCAGCGTAGAATCTGATTGGTCCGACCAGCATTGGACCTCCCTCACAGCGATTGGTTGCTGCTTCAGTCTCTGCCTATAGGCGGGGAGTAGCTGGATAGAGCGGTGATCTGATTTGCCGAACGGTGGGCGGAGGAGGGCCTTGTAGCCATCACGGAAGGGAGTGTAGCAGTGGTCGAGGATCCGCTCGCCCCGTGTGTTGCTCTTTATGTGTTGGTAGAACTTCGGGAGAACCTTCTTCAGGTTCGCCTTGTTGAAGTCCCCCGCCACGATGAGAGCAGCCTCGGGGTGGGCCGACTCCTGTTCGCTGATAGCCCCGTACAGTTCCTTCAGCGCTGTGTCCGTGTTGGCTTGTGGGGGAATGTAAACAGCGGTCACGGTTACCGCTGTAAACTCCCGAGGTAGCCAGTATGGACGGCACATAAGCATCAGGTACTCCAGGTCCGGGGAACAGAAAGACTTGAGGGGATGTACATGACTTTGGTTGCACCAAGATCTGTTTATCATGAGACATACCCCCCCTCCGCGATCTTTACCGGAGAGAGCCTTTGTTCTGTCCGCCCGGTGTACGGAAAATCCCGTCGGCTCGATAGCTGCGTCGGTAACCCCCTCCGACATCCATGTCTCCGTAAGGCAGATAATACAATTGTCCCTAGTTTCCCGGTGGAATTGAATACGAGCCTGTAGTTCGCTTAACTTATTGTCCAGAGACTGTACATTAGCCAGTAGAATGGTGGGTAGTGGGGGGCGATCGGATCGACATCTCAGCCTGACTAGCACGCCGGCTCGCTTCCCTCGCTTCCTCCGACGCTTGCGCGTAATCGTGCCCAAAATGGACGGAGATAATCCAGCTGTGACTTCGGGCGCGACGTCCGAGTCGAAAGAATGAAAAAACTCCGGTAGGCGGCGAGCGACTGTCGATCTGATCTCCCAAAGTGTGCAGAAGTTATAAGTGAACTTGCTGCTAACATCCTGAACTAAAAAAGTTGCAATAAAAAGAATAAATAACAAAAAACTGCGTCGTCGTGCGGGAGCTCGCGACACGGCAGCCATCTCGTACGGCGCCATACTCCAGCTTGAATTTGAATGGAGCCAGAGCTGATTTTAGGAGAGCTAATCTTTATAAACTAATGGAGATTAAAATAATTGATATTATGTTTGTACAGGAAACCCACAGCAGGAGTTTTTACCGTTTTCTTTTGAGGTGGAGGAAATCATTCCAGGTGTTTTACTAAAGGTCAAAGCAGAATTTGAAAAGGTCAAGCTTGTGTTTTTAAATGTCTATGCGCCCACCAATGGGGTGTATAGGATGATTTTTTTTAAACATTCTATATGATACTATTGGAGATTGTAATAGTGATGATTTTATGTACTTAGGGGGAGATTTCAATTGCACAGAAAGTCCGACCATAGACAAGAATCATTTAGAACCACAGCTTCATCTCGCAGGACCAGACAGCTGTTAGAAACACATGAGCTGTCTGACGTGTGGACGGCTTTTAATAGTATTCATAAACAGTACACTTGGAGTCATGTAAAGGACTAAATGTTGTCTTCGGCCAGACTGGACTGTTTTTATTGTTTTATTTGAATGTTTTTAAAAGGTGTTTTATTCAACCTGTGGGTTTTTCTGATCATTGTTTAGTCTCCTGCTCCGTTTTATCAAGAATGTTAATTTAAAGAGCGCCTATTGCCATTTTAATACAGCCCTCTTAAATGACCAGGCTTTTAGAACTGCTTTTAAATTGTTTTGGTTTTCCCAGAGAGAGAGCAGACCTGCCTTTTCCTGCAACTTTAAGCAACTTTGCCAGTTCACTCGCAATGTCACTACAGATTTGGCCCGGTCTATGAAGGATCTGGAGAGACAGGTAGAAGAATTGCAGTTTTTAGCAGCTTCTCCAGGAGATCGAGGGCATTTAAACTCCCTTAAATCCAAAAAGTCGGCCATAGCCAACCTGCTGGGCAGTACAGCTCAGGGGGCTCTGGTCAGGTCACGTTTTATGAACATCTCAGAGATGGACGCCCCTTCTCGTTTATTTTTTGGGTTGGAGCAAAAAAATGGACAAAGGCAGATCATTCATTCTTTACGAACGGGTAGCGTTGGTAACATAGGGCAATGTTACTCTAATTCGAGACATTTTTTACCTCTTTTGTTCATTGGCTATAGAAACTGGTCTTATTTACATAGACCAGGAAAAAGCATTTGATAGGGTTGAACATCAATACCTCTGGCAAATTTTTGCAACTTTTGGGTTCAACCCAGGTTTTATAGCTAAGATCCGGGTTCTCTATAGTGACATTGCGAGTGTTCTGAAAATAAATGATGGGCTTAGTGCTCCTTTTGTTATTGGGAGGGGAGTGAGACAGGGATGCTCGCTTTCCGGTATGTTATACTCGCTAGCCATCGAGCCTCTACTCCAGAAACTCAGGATAAATCTGAACGGCATATGTTTCCCTCACTGCAGTAAGTCTTTTAAATTGTCGGCATATGCGGATGATTTGATTGTACTTGTTAACACACAAAGAGACATTGATTTTTTAACTGATGCCGTAAAAGAGTTTGGGTTGATCTCTTCTGCTAGGGTAAACTGGGAGAAGAGCGAGGCTGTGATGGTGGGAGAGAGGCTGGGGGATGGGCTCAGGCTGCCCGGTGCATTGACATGGAAAATAGGAGTCTCAAATACCTGGGGGTCTTTTTGGGAGATGAGACACATACAAGGAAAAACTGGGAAAGTGTCCTTGAAAAGGTTAAAGGTCGGCTTTCAAAATGGAAGTGGCTGAAACCAAAAATGTCCTACAGAGGCCGTACCTTAATCCTAAATAACCTTGCGTCATCCACCCTGTGGCACCGGCTGACCTGTGTTGATCCTCCAGTTTCTCTCCTGTCCCAAATCCAGAGGGTTTTAATTTATTTATTTTGGGACAAACTGCACTGGGTCCCACAGAGTGTCTTATTCCTTCCCAAGGAGGAAGGAGGACAGGGCCTAGTCCATCTGGCCAGTAGGGGCACTGCTTTCCGCCTCCAGTTCCTCCAAAGACTGTTGACTGGACCAAAAGACACACTGTGGAGATCCTTATCCTGCTGCATATTACGTTTTAAGGGCCTGGGACTGGATTAGAATGTTTTTAATGAACACAAATAACATGAATATGTCATCACTGCCAAGTTTTTAGTGAGTGTTTTTAATGTTTGGAACATGCTGGGGAGACAAAGACAGGAGCAGGCGGATTCCCTGCATTGGCTTTTACAAGAGCCTGTCCTGTCCGGGACCTTACTGCATTACCCCGGTTGGGGTGGAGGTCACTTTACAAACCACCTCTTTCCAAGAGACATGCTGACATACACTGGAGGGTCCTCCATGGCATCATCGCAGTGAACTCTTTCATATCGGTCATAAATGCAACAGTGGAGGACAAATGTCCTTAAAGAGAGACGATTTTCCATTGTTTTTATGAGTATCATCGTCTGTCATTTTTCGTTTTTACCAAATGTCTCTCCCTCTCCCTCTCCCTCCCTCCCTCTCCCTCCCTCTCTCTCTCTCCCTCCCTCCCTCCCTCCCTCTCTCTCTCCTCCCCCTCCCTCTCTCCTCCCTCCCTCCCTCCCTCCTCCCTCCTCCTCCCTCCCTCCCTCTCTCTCTCTCTCTCTCTCTCTCTCTCTCTCTCTCTCTCTCTCTCTCTCTCTCTCTCTCTCTCTCTCTCTCTCTCTCTCTCTCTCTCTCTCTCTCTCTCTCTCTCTCTCTCTCTCTCTCTCTCTCTCTCTCTCTCTCTCTCTCTCTCTCTCTCTCTCTGCAGAGCGGTGTGCGGGAGCGATTGTTTGTGTTTTTTTTCTTTTTCTATTTCTATCTATACTCTTTCTTTTCTATTTAGTTGTTTTTCATTGTTTTTGATGGGTATGGGATCACATGTTAACGTCATAGTCATAGTGTGGTATTGGTGGTAGATCTTGTGTAGTGTTGTGTAGTGAGCGGGCGGAGAGGCTCAGGAGAGGAGGGTCTATACCAAGAAAATGATAAAAAGGTTCCTGCAGGACACTAAAAACATGAAGGGGGTAAAAATAGAGGATCATTTTCGAGACAGTGAATCTTTTTGTAACGCCGGCAAGTTTTACATGAGGAATAAAGAAGAGTCTGGTTCTACCGAGCAGGTTTACAGGCTTAAGAAAATGGTTTTAAAGGTCAAAAGAGATTTGAAACACAATGGAAAAGCCAGTGAGTGTATTTTTAGTGCTTGAGTGTTTCTTTCTGTTTTTAACTTCTTTTTATCCCTCCATGGACAATTTTAAAGTATCCACTTTAAATGTGAATGGGGCAAGAGAAGTGAGGAATCGGGCAAGGATATTTGAGACGATCAGACTTAATCATATTGATGTTCTTTTTATCCAAGAGACCCATAGTGATTCATGCAATGAGACAGACTGGAAGAGGGAATGGGAGGGAGAAACGGAACTCAGCCCCAGCACCACAGTTAGTGGGTGCTGTGCTAAGAACTTTTTGCCTATTTCATACACTGTAGAACATGTTGTAGAAGGGAGATGTGTAATGGTCAGGGCAACAATTTGATATTGTTTATATGAATGTCTATGCTCCCTCTAGAGCAGGGGTGTCAAACTCAAATACCCAGTGGGCCAAAATGTAAAACCTGAACAAAGTCGCGGGCCAACATTGAACAAATGAACCTTTTAATATGGACCCAAACAAGTTTTGCTTTAACATTGAATCTGGAACAAGCATCGCTTATTACATACAATATATCATTGAATCTGGAACAAGCATCGCTTATTACATACAATATATCATTGAATCTGGAACAAGCATCGCTTATTACATACAATATATCACTGAATATGGAACAAGCATCGCTTATTACATACAATATATCACTGAATATGGAACAAGCATCGCTTATTACCATACAATATATCATTGAATAGGAACAAGCATCGCTTATTACCATACAATATGTCATTGAATATGGAACAAGCATCGCTTATTACATACAATATATCATTGAATAGGAACAAGCATCGCTTATTACCATACAATATGTCATTGAATATGGAACAAGCATCGCTTATTACCATACAATATATCATTGAATATGGAACAAGCATCGCTTATTACCATACAATATATCATTGAATATGGAACAAGCATCGCTTATTACATACAATATATCACTGAATATGGAACAAGCATCGCTTATTACATACAATATATCATTGAATAGGAACAAGCATCGCTTATTACCATACAATATGTCATTGAATCTGGAACAAGCATCGCTTATTACATACAATATATCATTGAATAGGAACAAGCATCGCTTATTACCATACAATATGTCATTGAATATGGAACAAGCATCGCTTATTACCATACAATATATCATTGAATATGGAACAAGCATCGCTTATTACCATACAATATATCATTGAATATGGAACAAGCATCGCTTATTACATACAATATATCACTGAATATGGAACAAGCATCGCTTATTACATACAATATATCATTGAATAGGAACAAGCATCGCTTATTACATACAATATATCATTGAATAGGAACAAGCATCGCTTATTACCATACAATATGTCATTGAATATGGAACAAGCATCGCTTATTACATACAATATATCATTGAATATGGAACAAGCATCGCTTATTACATACAATATATCATTGAATAGGAACAAGCATCGCTTATTACATACAATATATCATTGAATAGGAACAAGCATCGCTTATTACCATACAATATGTCATTGAATATGGAACAAGCATCGCTTATTACATACAATATATCATTGAATATGGAACAAGCATCGCTTATTACATACAATATATCATTGAATAGGAACAAGCATCGCTTATTACATACAATATATCATTGAATAGGAACAAGCATCGCTTATTACATACAATATATCATTGAATAGGAACAAGCATCGCTTATTACCATACAATATGTCATTGAATATGGAACAAGCATCGCTTATTACCATACAATATATCATTGAATATGGAACAAGCATCGCTTATTACCATACAATATGTCATTGAATATGGAACAAGCATCGCTTATTACATACAATATATCATTGAATATGGAACAAGCATCGCTTATTACCATACAATATGTCATTGAATATGGAACAAGCATCGCTTATTACATACAATATATCATTGAATATGGAACAAGCATCGCTTATTACCATACAATATATCATTGAATATGGAACAAGCATCGCTTATTACCATACAATATGTCATTGAATATGGAACAAGCATCGCTTATTACATACAATATATCATTGAATCTGGAACAAGCATCGCTTATTACATACAATATATCATTGAATCTGGAACAAGCATCGCTTATTACATACAATATATCATTGAATATGGAACAAGCATCGCTTATTACATACAATATATCATTGAATATGGAACAAGCATCGCTTATTACATACAATATATCATTGAATATGGAACAAGCATCGCTTATTACATACAATATATCATTGAATATGGAACAAGCATCGCTTATTACATACAATATATCATTGAATAGTGGAGACATGCTAAATCGAATTTCAAATGAAAAAACACATCAATGGCATTCATTTATTAAATAAATAAATTAAATAAAAATCGTATGCCTCTTTTCTATTTGCAGCCTTCTGATTTAAATACCAAAATAAACTTTTTCCACTGGCTAATAATTTTACAAATAAAATGATAATAAATAAATCAACCATTCAAGCCCATGCCTTGTAGCAAGAAAAAGTGCACAAAGAAAACGTTAATTATTACACACTGATCTAATCTGATGTGCTACCTGCCGGAGTACCGGCAGGTAGTTGGCAGGCGATGGGTACCAGACGGGAGAACTACGTGAATAGTTAGTAACGACCTCACGCTGGGGTAAAGGAAAGACAACGTATATATACCCCAGGTGAGGTGATGAACAAATTACACGGGGGGGAAATTGAGTCCAGGTGTGTGTGTGTGTGTGTGTGGCCAGCGCACGTGGCTTGGCCACGCCCCCTGCCAACCAACTTGATTGTTGACAGGAGCGTGTGTGCGCTACCAGCGCACGTGGCTAGGCCACGCCCCCTGCCAACCAACGTGATTGTTGACAGGAGCGTGTGTGCGCCACCAGCGCACGTGGCTAGGCCACGCCCCCTGCCAACCACCGTAACCGTGACAGTTTCGTTTCATAGTGTCGTCTAATGTTGTACTCCTTACTTACAGCCACGTTGACTCCACAAACAAGACAAACAGGTTTGTCTTTTACATATGGAAACAGATATTCTGCCTCCCACTTGTCCAGAAAGCTCCTGTTTTCTGCCTTTCTTTTCGCCATTTTTGGGAAGGGATAGCGCGCTGACAGGTCTATGTTGCTTTGACTACTGTCACAGAGGAGAGGGCGTTTCTGGGTCCTGTCCTGATTGGCGCGCGAAAACAACAGCAGAGCATTATGGGATTCGTAGTATTAGCGGTGAATGCGCTGTATAATACCGGCGGGCCAGCTCTAGTAGTAATTTGGTATTGTCTCGCGGGCCAACTATAATTACCCCGCGGGCCAAATTTGGCCCGCGGGCCAGAGTTTGACACCCATGCTCTAGAGGGTCAGACAGGGAAATGTTTTTAAACCAAGTACGCACCAAGTTGAGTGAATGCTGTTCAGAAGATGTTTTTAACTGTACCAGAATGAGGTGTTGGACAGGAACCACACCGAACCTCACCCAGCGTCGCAGCGTACCCTAACCCAGCTAGTTAAAACACATGGCCTGGTGGATATATGGAGGAGGCTACACGGAATTGACAGAAAGTACACATGGTCTCACTTTAGAGAAAATGTTATTTCCCTGGCCAGACTTGACCGTTTTTATTGTTTTAAGCACCATTTTAACATTTTAAAATCGTGCAAAAGTTGGGTTTACGGATCACTCTCTTGTACTGCATAACGTTTTTATTCAAAATATCGTATCAACGAGTGCTTACTAGTGTTTTAACTCCTCTTTAACGAATGACAGTACTTTTAGAGATGCTTTTGGTTTTTTGGAGTATTTTTATAAAAAAAAAAGTGCGATTTTAGTTCTCTCAGGCGGTGGAGGGACTGCGGGAAAGCAGATATTAAACTCTTGTGTCAGCAGCACACGCTCAATGTCACACGGGACATCACTAGGTCTATGAAGGATCTAGAGATTGATATAGTGGAACTAGAGAGGAGGGTTGAGTCCACAGGAGATCGAGGGCAGATTGAAGCCTTCAAGTCGAAAAATAAGGTTTTAGCCGACCTGCTAGGCACTAGGGTACAGGGTCCGTTGGTAAGGTCCTGTTTTCAATGTATCACCGATATGGATGCGCCCTCCAGATACTTCTTTGGTCTGGAGAAGAAACAGGGACAAAACAACTTGATCCACTGGCTTCTGTCGGACACAGGGCAGGAGATAACGGACTCCAGTCAAATCAGAAGGCGAACCATTGATTTTTATTCTTCACTGTACACCAGTGAATACAAAGAAGATGAGGACCTGTTTAAGTCTTTCTGTGAAAAGTTACCGAAGGTATCTAGTGATGCACTCCTTTGGAGTTAAATGAACAGTTTTTTCCGCCCTACAGAGCATGGGGGGCCAGAAAGCTCCCGGTATTGATGGAGTTTTTTAAAGATTTTTGGAGCATTATAAGTCAAGATTTGTTGGAGGTTTTAAATGAGGGCCTGGTTGAAGGGATTTTACCATTGTCCTGTCGCAGAGCTGTGATCACCCTTCTGCCAAAGAAGAGGAACCTGCAGGACATCAGGAACTGGCGCCCTGTGTCTCTCCTGTTGAGATTACAAAGCTGTCCAAAGCTTTGGCAAATCGGTTGAGGGAGGTGATGGACCAGGTGGTGCATCGGGACCAAGCGTACTGTGTGCCTGGCAGGTCAATAGTAGACAATGTCTGCCTGATTCGTGATGTTTTGGAAGTCTCTGCTTCTTTGGGCCTAGATACTGGTCTTATTTCCATAGATCAGGAAAAGGCATTTGACCGCGTTGGACACCGGTATCTGTGGAAGGTCATGGAGAGCTTTGGGTTCAGCGCTGGTCTGATTGCTAGGATCAAAGTGTTGTACCAAGACATTGAGAGTGTGCTGAAGTTTAATGGTGGACTGTGTGCTCCTTTTAAAGTAGGTTGAGGTATTCGACAGGGCTGCGTTCTGTCAGGAATGCTGTATACAATCTCCCTGGAACCCGTGTTAAAGAAAATACGCACCACCCTGAATGGTTTAACTGTACCTGGGTTTGAAAAGAGTATGGTTGTATCTGCATATCATGCTGATGATGTTGTGAACAGTCAAAGTGATGTAGACAGGCTAGGAACAATTGCAAAGAATTTCGGGGTTGTTTCTGTAGGTTAACTGGGGTTAACTGGGGAAAGAGTGAGGCGTTAGCTGTGGGTAGCTGGGAGAATGGCCTCCCAGTTTTGACGTAGAACCTACTTTGGAGAAGGGATGGCATAAAATACTTGGGGGTCTATGTAGGTAGTGAACTTTTTATGAGGAAAAACTGGGAAGGGGTGGTGGAGAAGGTAGAGGGGAGGTTGGCTAGATGGAAATGGCTTCTGTCGCAGGTGTCGTATAGAGGGAGAGTGCTGATTATCAACAACCTTGTAGCCTCTGCCCTAGGGCACCGACTGGCATGTGTAGAGCCCCCCTCAGGGTTGCTAGCAAAACTCCAGTCCAAACTTGTGGATTTATTCTGGGGTCGCCTACACTGGGTCCCCCAGAGTGTTCTGTATCTAATTTAGTATCTGTATCTAGTCATTTTCATTCAGACACACCAGGATCTGGTGTGGAGAGGAGCAGCCAGCTGGATCCTTAGAAAAGCAGATAACCTTGGGCTAGATGCAACTTTGTTTTTAACAGATTCTAAGTTTTTAAGATTAAACAGAACCTCCTTTTTATCAAGGACTTTTTAAATCATGGGCTCTTTTTAAATGGACAAAGGCCAGGACTAGTGACGCGCTGTATTGGCTGCTGTAGGAGCCTCTGGTCCATGGGGCCAGAATGGATATTTGCAGCAGTAACACCCCCGGACTGATGGTGCCGCTGTTTGGGACAAGGACAGTGCGCTTTGGGCAGCTGGTGGACGCAGCGGGACTTACAGGATAGAACACACAGGCTGTGTGTTCTATCCCGGGGCTGAGGTCCAGCCGAGTGGTGAGGAGGTTCCTGGAGCAGTGGGACCAGAGGCTGACGGCGGAGGAGCGTGGGATGCTGAAGGACTATGGTAGCGGCATGGCGACACCGGACAAGCAGGAGTGTTTCCCGGTCATCCGGCTGACCCCTGAACGAGGAGAGCTGGCTGGTCCGCAGCTCACCAGCAGGACCAGTGACAGAACTAAACCGTTCACAGCAAACAGCACAACCCTTCACAGGGCTTGTGTGAAGAGTATCCACAAAGACAGACTGTGTAATAGACCGGACACTGTATGGAGGGACAAACTCCACTTAGTTGACAGGGTTAAGCCTGTGTGGGGGGTCCTGTACAAACCTCCAGTGGAGAATCCTACATGGGGCTGGAGCTGTGAAGGCTTTTGTCTCTATTCTGAATCCTCGGGTTTTAAACAAATTTCCTTTTTGTTTGAAGGAAACGTTGTTCCACTGTTGTTTTCTTTAATGCACCGACTCAGGTTTTTAATCAGTTTGAGGAGAAGTTTTCTGTTGTCAGTTTTATTTTAAGGGCAGGGACAAATCGGGCAAAATGGGGGAAGCTAAAATGGCTATATGTCAGCAGGAGGAATAAGGTGGAGGATGGTTCCAACCAAGACCCCATACTGGTGTGGTGCTGCAACGTGAGGGCCAGAGTGTGGCTGGATTGAAAAAAATGTAAAGCAACAACAGACCTAGACGTTTTTACTCACCAGTGGTGCTTTGGCGATGTCATCTGCTCGGTGGTTGAGGATGATCTGGTGTTTGGTCTGCCTTTTACTTTGTCTTGAACTGCTTTTAGGGTTTTTTAAGTGGAATTGTGTCGGATAGTGTTGATGTAATGTAATGTCAAAATAAAGTATTTTTGCAAAAATCTAAAAACATCTCTCTCTCTCTCTCTCTTTCTCTCCCTCTCCCTGTGTGTCTGTGTGTGTGTGTGTGTCTCTCTCTGTCTTTCTCTCTGTGTGTCTGTGTCTCTCTCTGTGTGTCAGTGTCTCTCTGTGTGTCTGTGTCTCTCTGTCTTTCTCTGTGTGTCTCTGTGTGTCTCTGTGTGTCTCTGTGTGTCTCTCTGTGTGTCTCTCTGTGTCTCTGTGTGTCTCTCTGTGTCTCTCTGTGTGTCTGTGTCTCTGTGTCTCTGTGTCTCTCTGTGTGTCTCTGTGTGTCTCTGTGTGTCTCTGTGTGTCTCTCTGTGTGTCTGTGTCTCTGTGTGTCTCTGTGTGTCTCTCTGTGTGTCTGTGTCTCTCTGTGTCTCTGTGTGTCTCTGTGTGTCTCTCTGTGTCTCTCTGTGTCTCTGTGTGTCTCTCTGTGTGTCTCTCTGTGTGTCTGTCTGTGTCTCTCTGTGTCTCTGTGTGTCTCTCTGTGTCTCTGTGTGTCTCTGTGTGTCTCTGTGTGTCTCTCTGCTTGTGTCTCTCTGCT
>CM051019.1:25979771-25984771 GCA_027704905.1 Muraenolepis orangiensis
CTACTAGTAGTCTACTAGGAGTCTACTAGGAGTCTACTAGTAATACTAGTACTAGTAGACTAGTATTTACTATTATCTACTAGTATTACTAGTATACTCCAAGTATACTCCCAGTAGACTCCTAGTAGACTCCTAGTAGACTCCAAGTAGACTCCTAGTAGACTCCTAGTAGACTCCTAGTGACTACTAGTAGACTCCTAGTAGACTCCTAGTGACTCCTAGTAGACTCCTAGTAGACTCCTAGTAGACTCCCTAGTGACTACTAGTAGACTCCTAGTAGACTCCTAGTAGACTCCTAGTGACTACTAGTAGACTCCTAGTAGACTCCTAGTAGACTCCTAGTGACTACTAGTAGACTGCTAGTAGACTCCTAGTAGACTCCTAGTGACTACTAGTAGACTCCTAGTAGACTCCTAGTAGACTCCTAGTGACTACTAGTAGACTGCTAGTAGACTCCTAGTGACTACTAGTAGACTGCTAGTAGACTCCTAGTAGACTCCTAGTAGACTCCTAGTGACTACTAGTAGACTCCTAGTAGACTCCTAGTAGACTCCTAGTGACTACTAGTAGACTGCTAGTAGACTGCTAGTAGACTCCTAGTAGACTCCTAGTAGACTCCTAGTGACTACTAGTAAACTCCTAGTAGACTCCTAGTAGACTCCTAGTGACTACTAGTAGACTCCTAGTAGACTCCTAGTAGACTCCTAGTAGACTCCTAGTGACTACTAGTAGACTCCTAGTAGACTCCTAGTAGACTCCTAGTGACTACTAGTAGACTCCTAGTAGACTCCTAGTGACTACTAGTAGACTCATAGTAGACTCCTAGTAGACTCCTAGTAGACTCCTAGTAGACTCCTAGTAGACTCCTCGTAGCTCCGTGAGGTTTGGTTTTCTTACTTTTGGGCTTCTGGTAGATTTCCCATTCCTGGAGTCCTTGATGAAGGCGATGTCGAGGAGATCCATTTCCTGTCCAATCAGAACAGATCAATAAGACAATGAGAACAGATCAATAAGACAATGAGAACAGATCAATAAGACAATGAGAACAGATCAATAAGACAATGAGAACAGATCAATAAGACAATGAGAACAGATCAATAAGACAATGAGAACAGAAGACCAACTCATCACATGAGGATCAGCTCTATCTCAGTTCTCTTCCCCCGGGGATCAACAGTCCTTTAGACTCTACTGACACATTGGGAGTCTGGTTGAAGCAGCCTGACCTGGCTCCAGTCAGACTGATTAGAGTCTGGTTGAAGCAGCCTCACCTGGCCCCAGTCAGACTGATTAGAGGCTGGTTGAAGCAGCCTCACCTGGCCCCAGTCAGACTGATTAGAGTCTGGTTGAAGCAGCCTCACCTGGCCCCAGTCAGACTGATTAGAGTCTGGTTGAAGCAGCCTCACCTGGCCCCAGTCAGACTGATTAGAGTCTGGTTGAAGCAGCCTCACCTGGCCCCAGTCAGACTGATTAGAGTCTGGGTGAAGCAGCCTCACCTGGCCCCAGTCAGACTGATTAGAGTCTGGTTGAAGCAGCCTCACCTGGCCTCAGTCAGACTGATTAGAGTCTGGTTGAAGCAGCCTCACCTGGCCCCAGTCAGACTGATTAGAGTCTGGTTGAAGCAGCCTCACCTGGCCCCAGTCAGACTGATTAGAGTCTGGTTGAAGCAGCCTCACCTGGCCCCAGTCAGACTGATTAGAGTCTGGTTGAAGCAGCCTCACCTGGCCTCAGTCAGACTGATTAGAGTCTGGTTGAAGCAGCCTCACCTGGCCCCAGTCAGACTGATTAGAGTCTGGTTGAAGCAGCCTCACCTGGCCCCAGTCAGACTGATTAGAGTCTGGTTGAAGCAGCCTCACCTGGCCTCAGTCAGACTGATTAGAGTCTGGTTGAAGCAGCCTCACCTGGCCTGTCGGAATCAGCGGACTTTCATAGTAAAAATATCTATGCACATGTTATTATTAACAATAATAATAATAATAATACAAATTATAATAAATAAAACATTTTAAAACAATTATTATTATTATTATTATTATTATTTGACACCTCATGGGTCACATCAAGAGGATTCTGGAATCATCTGGTGACCTCACTTTGGGAACCTGGTGTTAGAGGAGCCTCAAGAAGACATTAGAGGCTGGAGGCAGCGTGCTCTGATACACTGGGCCTCATCCACCCCTAACCCCCCCAATGTAATGTACCACACACACACACACACAAACACTGGTCACACACACACACACACACACACACACACACACACACACACACACACACACACACACACACACACCACACACACACACACTCCTCCACAGCCAATTGACTGAAAGTCTTAACAGCTGTCCCAGCTGACTGCAGTGGTCAGGAGTAAGGTGTGTGTGTGTGTGTGTGTGTGTGTGTGTGTGTGTGTGTGTGTGTGTGTGTGTGTGTGTGACCAGTGTTTGTGTGTGTGTGTGTGTGTGTGTGACCAGTGTTTGTGTGTGTGTGTGTGTGTGTGTGTGTCTGTGTGTCTGTGTGTGATCAGTGTTTGTGTGTGTGTGTGTGTGTGTGTGTGTGTGTGTGACCAGTGTTTGTGTGTGTGTGTGTGTGTGTGTGAGACCAGTGTTTGTGTGTGTGTGTGTGTGTGTGTGTCTGTGTGTGTGTGACCAGTGTTTGTGTGTGTGTGTGTGTGTGTGTGTGACCAGTGTTTGTGTGTGTGTGTGTGTGTGTGTGGGGTACATTACATTGTATGAATGAAGCCTCTATCCCTCCCCCCCCCTCTTCCCCTCCTGAGTCCCCAGCATGAACCCCTGAGCGATGAGGAGTTTCTCCTCTGGAGAGAGAGAGAGAGAGAGAGAGAGAGAGAGAGAGAGAGAGAGAGAGAGAGAGAGAGAGAGAGAGAGAGAGAGAGAGAGAGAGAGAGAGAGAGAGAGAGAGAGAGAGAGAGAGAGAGAGAGAGAGAGAGAGAGAGAGAGAGAGAGAGAGAGAGAGAGAGAGAGAGAGAGAGAGAGAGAGAGAGAGAGAGAGAGAGAGAGAGAGAGAGAGAGAGAGAGAGAGAGAGAGGAGAGAGAGAGAGAGAGAGAGAGAGAGAGAGAGAGAGATTTCCCTGGAGGACAGCAGGTGTAATAGCAGGTCTTTCACTTAGACTTTGTCAGGACAGGTTAAGGCCTTCACAGCTTGAAAATAAACATATGTACTATATACTATACACTATATATACCTAACCCTATATATATACACACTGTATATACTAATCCTAATATACACTATATATATACACGCTATATATACTAACCCTAATATACACTATATATATACACGCTATATATACTAACCCTGTACAGAGAGATATATATACACTATATATATACACACTATATATACTAACCCTGTACAGAGAGATATATATACACTATATATATATACACACTATATATACTAACCCTTTACAGAGAGATATATATACACTATATATATACACACTATATATACTAACCCTGTACAGAGAGATATATATACACTATATATATATACACACTATATATACTAACCCTGTACAGAGAGATATATATACACTATATATATACACACTATATATACTAACGGCGTACAAAGAGATATATATACACTATATATATATACACACTATATATACTAACCCTGTACAGAGAGATATATATACACTATATATATACACACTATATATACTAACCCTGTACAGAGATATATATACACTATATATATACACACTATATATAGTAACCCTGTACAGAGATATATATACACTATATATATACACACTATATATACTAACGGCGTACAAAGAGATATATATACACACTATATATACTAACCCTGTACAGAGAGATATATATACACTATATATATACACACTATATATACTAACCCTGTACAGAGAGATATATATACACTATATATATACACACACTATATATACTAACCCTGTACAGAGAGATATATATACACTATATATATATACACACTTTATATACTAACCCTGTACAGAGAGATATATATACACTATATATATACACACTATATATACTAACCCTGTACAGAGAGATATAAATACACTATATATATACACACTATATATACTAACCCTGTACAGAGATATATATACACTATATATATACACACTATATATACTAACCCTGTACAGAGAGATATATATACACTATGTATATACACATTATATATACTAACCCTGTACAGAGAGATATATATACACTATATATATACACACTATATATACTAACGGCGTACAAAGAGATATATATACACACTATATATACTAACCCTGTACAGAGAGATATATATACACTATATATATACACACTATATATACTAACCCTGTACAGAGAGATATATATACACTATATATATACACACTATATATACTAACCCTGTACAGAGAGATATATATACACTATATATATACACACTATATATACTAACCCTGTACAGAGAGATATATATACACTATATATATATACACACTATATACAGTGCTGCTCGAAAGTATGTGAACCCCTTGAACAGTTAAGAGTTTTCTGTTGTTTTACCATGATTTTCCTATTTTATCATCACAAGTGTTACATATATGAAATGTCAGGTTTATGTTTAACAGTTCCATGTACTTTTTGAGAGGGAATTGTGTGAGTAGCCAAAAAAATACATGAAACATGGAATTAGTGGATGTGCAAAAGTAAGTGAACCCCCAGCTGTATTGGTAAAGTCAAGGAGGTAACAGATTCAGGTGAAACACTTTTGGGTGCTTAATTAGTCAATTAAGCAAACCAATCAAATGAGACATCATTAGGAAAAGGGTTGGACAACACAGATTAAAAGAGAGAGAAAAACAACCAAACGACTGCAGTGCCAGGGTGTACCCATACGAATCAACCATGCCAAGAGGAAAGGAGATACCCGAGGAAATCAAGAAAATGGTACTGACAGCCCATCAGTCTAGAGAAGGCTACAAGACAATCTCCAAA
>CM051019.1:25989771-26019771 GCA_027704905.1 Muraenolepis orangiensis
ATCCATCCATCCATCTCTCTCACTCTCTCTCTCTCTCTCTCTCTCTCTCTCTCTCTCTCTCTCTCTCTCTCTCTCTCTCTCCCTCTCTCTCTCTCTCTCTCTTCCCGTCATTGTTGCGGTGGTGAATCTGAGCAGAACCACACGTTGCATTAGGACCCGCCACACGTCCCGGGAGCCAGGGAGGGGGGGGAGGTTATGGGGAGGGGAGGGGGAGGAGGGAGGGGGGAGAGAGGCTGGTGGGGAGAAAAGAACCTTCCTGTAATGAATGAAGGTGCTCAACCTGCGCCCGGGATCTGCTTCACGCTGCTGCGTCTTGACGGTGACGAGTGAACGGGGCCCCGCCTCCCCCCTCTCCCGCCTCCCTTCACTGCCTTCCCCCCTCCCCCGCCTCCCTTCACTGCCTTCCCCCCTCCCCCGCCTCCCTTCACTACCTTCCCCCCTCCCCCGCCTCCCTTCACTACCTTCCCCCCTCCCCCGCCTCCCTTCACTACCTTCCCCCCTCCCCCGCCTCCCTCCCCTGCCTTCCCCTCCTCCCCCGCCTCCCTCCCTCCCCTGCCTTCCCCTCCTCCCCCGCCTCCCTCCCCCCACTCCTCTCTCCCTCCTCCCCCGCCTCCCTCCCCCCACTCCTCTCTCCCTCCCTCCCCCTCCTCCCTCCCTCCCTCCCTCCCCCGCCTCCCCCTCCTCCCCCTCCTCCCCCGCCTCCCTCCCCCCACTCCTCTCTCCCTCCCTCCCCCGCCTCCCCCTCCTCCCCCGCCTCCCTCCCCCCACTCCTCTCTCCCCCCACTCCTCTCTCCCTCCCTCCCCCGCCTCCGCCTCCCTCCCCCCACTCCTCTCTCCCCCCACTCCTCTCTCCCTCCCTCCCCCGCCTCCCTCCCCCCACTCCTCTCTCCCTCCCTCCCCGCCTCCCCGCCTCCCCCTCCTCCCTCCCCCCACTCCTCTCTCCCTCCCTCCCCCGCCTCCCCCTTCTCAAATGAACCTTGTTGGTTTCCCACAGAGCGCGGCTCCCTGCGAGGGAAAGCTTTGTCGCGTGTCGCGGCGCATAGCGAAGCTAAAGGCGCAAACAAGCTGTTGTTGTTTATTAGTTATAAATATACAGTATATTTATATATACAGAATATATATATACTGTATATATATATATATATACTATATACAGTATATATACTGTATATATAAATATTTATACTGTATATATATACCGTATACATTGCTGGAATTGTACACACTGCAACCATAAATAAGCCTGAGACAGACGAGCCCTGTGAAAAGATGACAAAAGACAATATGGAATATGAATATTGTATTAAAATCAAAGTGTTACGTAAGGAGTGTGATCCACTCATCACCTGAAGAGAGGAGATCTATAGTTAGTCGTAGAGGACCACGGTCTACTACTCTACCTCTGGACATCCATATACTAGATACACACCTTCATTCTACCCACGACACAGTTCAACCATCAGCCTCACTGTGACACTCTGCTTAGATCAACTGTTTTCTCTGTACTGAACTTGTGCTGCAATGACAACACATTAGAATCGAATCTAATGTAATGTAATCTACTCTAATGAAATATAATGTAATGTAGTGTAGTGTAGTGTAGTGTAGTGTAGTGTAGTGTAGTGTAATGTAATGTAATGTAATGTAATGTAGTGTAGTGTAGTGTAATGTAGTGTAATGTAATGTAGTGTAATGTAATGTAATGTAATGTAGTGTAATGTAATGTAATGTAATGTACCGTTATGTAGTGTAGTGCAATGTAATGTAATGTAATGTAATGTAATCTACTCTTCTCTAATCTAATCTAATCTAATGTAACAGATACATGCAGGCACTAGAGACATGACGAGACCGAGATACAGTTGGCCCCCAACGATTAAAGATAGGATTTTAAAACTGAAAAATCAGCAACAAACCCAATGAATCAGATCTCCTGAGCGTAGAAACCTCTCCTGATGATTTCAGCTTTAAGATGGAGTTTCAAATGAAGCACTTTAAAGGTCTTCAAACCAACAGCCCAAACGCTCTGCTCACTGAAGTCACAGGTTCTCCTCATCTGAGATGAATAGAAGTGAAAAGCGAGTCTTCATCCTCCCCTGGCCGGACCAGCAGGTGGTCATCAGACCGCTACACCTTGAGATCTGTTTAGCAACCCCACTCTGGATGGTGAGCAGGGTCCATAGAGCTCTCCCCTCTCCTCCAGGACCACCAGGTCCATCCTAACCTCCTATCAAACACACATAGGACCACTAGGTCCATCCTAACCTATCAAACACACATAGGACCACCAGGTCCATCCTAACCTCCTATCAAACACCCATATAACCACCAGGTCCATCCAAACCTCCTATCAAACACACATAGGACTACCAGGTCCATCCTAACCTCCTATCAAACACACATAGGACCACCAGGTCCATCCTAACCTCCTATCAAACACATAGGACCACCAGGTCCATCCTAACCTCCTATCAAACACACATAGGACCACCAGGTCCATCCTAACCTCCTATCAAACACACATAGGACCACCAGGTCCATCCTAACCTCCTATCAAACACACATAGGGCCACCAGGTCCATCCTAACTGTTAGTCTACTACAAATAAACACGACGTTTATCTTCTGTTAACTTGGTTTATTCAATCAACGTGCATAACACCAATACAGAGCCATTAACGAACAGTGGACCTCCCGCTCCTGGTCCACACAGACTAACTGCGCATGCGTTTCACAGCTTCAAGAGGGCAACCTAGACTACCGTAAGGCCAGTAGTATAGACGCAAAGAGATGACATGTTAACAATCTCATTCTATCTTTTTAAAGAAATAAACAAAACAAAAATAACTTTACATTGCATGAATCATAAAACAATCATACAGTGACTTAAAACAAAAATGTTTAAATTCCCTGAGTAGTCAACATAAATTAGGGAAACATTTAAGAAACAAATACATAAACAAAGGTGTTTTCAATGTTCCATTTAAACAGACACTTTAACCTAGATCCCATTTTCCTTCACTGAGTGCTTTTAAGAGCACAAGAGCCCAAGCTCCTTTTTTTGTGAGACAGTCAGCGAGCTGAGATTTTGTGTCTGACCAACGCACCTGCTTGATCCTCTTGCTCTGTATGAGCTCCTTAATGCTACTGATTTCCAACCTGAGTCTCTTCTCTGTGACTTGTTTTGTGGACTTGAGCGCATCGAACAGAGAGTGGTTATCGGTCACACAGAGTACAGGGGGTGCATTCAGTCCAGCATTTCCAGTAGTGAGCTCAGAAAATAGTGTGGCTAGAAAAATTGCATTGTCTACCCCATCTGACATGGCAAGAGTTTCCCCTGCAAGGGTACTGCGAACCACTCGTCTGATTTTCTTTGAATGCCAACAGAGGGGGGAAAACTTCCCTCTTTCTCCCATAAGTGTTATAAAAGTACCTCCCTGTGTACCTCCGTCTGGGAGGTTTCCAAATGAAGCATCACTGAAAACTATCAAGTTCAAAGCATCACTGTTTCCCAGATGTTGGAATCTGAGTGTCACCTTTTCAGACTTTAGCTTACGGATTATCTTATTAGCATCATGAACAGACTGTACTGTTGCCCCTTTTATATTAGAAGCCAAACAACATGAATCAAACATTACATCAGGTCTTGTCTGTTTAGCAACCCATAGGATCTGTCCTATTTTTGATCGTAACTGCTCTCTCTCAGTTTCGTTGAGGGGTTCATTTCTCTGTGTGGCCCGACTTGCTTGTATGGGAATAGGCTCCAGGTTCTCGATATAACTTTGTTGATGTACCTGAACTTCACCGTTAACAGTTACCAAATCCATTCCTACATAGGAGAACTTTTCATGCTCCTCACGCCCAACCTTGAATGCAGACTGCAGTTGGGGGATCACATTGGATGAAAAGTTTGATGAGCCTGCCCAAAGAAAATCATCTACATGACACGCAAGCACCCCAGTGACCTTACATTGCTCATCCAACCAGTAAAAGACTGCCGGATCCACCTGTGACACTCTACCACCAGTACATAGTGATCCACCTGTGACACTCTACCACCAGTACATAGTGATCCACCTGTGACACTCTACCACCAGTACATAGTGATCCACCTGTGACACTCTACCACCAGTACATAGTGATCCACCTGTGACACTCTACCACCAGTACATAGTGATCCACCTGTGACACTCTACCACCAGTACATAGTGATCCACCTGTGACACTCTACCACCAGTACATAGTGATCCACCTGTGACACTCTACCACCAGTACATAGTGATCCACCTGTGACACTCTACCACCAGTACATAGTGATCCACCTGTGACACTCTACCACCAGTACATAGTGATCCACCTGTGACACTCTACCACCAGTACATAGTGATCCACCTGTGACACTCTACCACCAGTACATAGTGATCCACCTGTGACACTCTACCACCAGTACATAGTGATCCACCTGTGACACTCTACCACCAGTACATAGTGATCCACCTGTGACACTCTACCACCAGTACATAGTGATCCACCTGTGACACTCTACCACCAGTACATAGTGATCCACCTGTGACACTCTACCACCAGTACATAGTGATCCACCTGTGACACTCTACCACCAGTACTCAGCATGATTTCCTTCACTTTGTTGTACCAATATAGTGATGCATCTGCAAGACCATATACACATTTCTTTAGTTTCCATACAACATGTTGACATCCTGCCTCTAGAGGGGGGCGGATATAAATATCCCTGGATAGCTCCATACCCTGCAAGAATGCAGATTTGATGTCCATAGAATGGACTTCCCACTGGTTTTGACATATCACTGATAACATAAGTCTAAGTGAATCTGTGGCACATGTGGGGGAATCTTTCGGTAACTCTTGAATATTCAGCTCTTCAAAACCTCTGGCAACCAGTCGGGCTTTAGGCACTATACCCTTGGGAGTGTCCTTAAGACTACAAACCCATCTGGTGGAAATGCATTTCTGCCCCGCATCTTCAACTTCCTCAAATACATTATTATTGTGCCAGTTCTTTATTTCTTCCTGTTTAGCTGCATCAAATGAGATGTCTTTGGTTACAAGTACATCAGCTTCTCTGTCTTCTGTTTCAATGTTGAGATTATCAACCTGTGATACATCAATTGATTCCTTTTGCCCATCACTACCATCATTCTCTAGATGCATGTTATACCAGGTTTTATATTTCCCCGTAGCCTTGCCTGATCTCCCTAAGACTCTTGCTTTAAGTAGAGTATTGTCACCTCTGTTCATATATGTTACAGTCTGTCCTGTTTTTAAACTCACACCTGCAGAAGGGGCAGGATTATTATGGGCATTAGGCCTATGCGCCATTTCAGTTTGTGTTACGCTACTCAAAGTGTTTGGAGGATCGACCGCTTCACTTGTATTGGTTTCCCTGTCACCGAATTGTTGTTCATTCTCTGTATTTTGCTCACTGTCTAAACTACCAGTTGCATTGTTTATACCTTGCTCACTTCCTGCTTCTGTGTCAGCACCATTTTGTACCATTTGCTCTTCACTAACCTTTGTGTTCACCTTGGAAAGCCTAGAGTGATGCACTCTCACTAGGCAACCACCATGCCTCACAAAAACAACAGCCCCATCCTGACCAATAACTATCCCTGGTCCTTTCCACTCAGTGCATTCAGCTCGTTTGTAATACACCTTGTCACCCATCTCATATTTCTCATCTGTGGGTCTGAGCTGCTTACGTAGTGCTCGTCTTATCCTTTCTGAGCACTCTGCTTCAGTAAATGCTTTTCTAGAGGCATGCAAGGCTGAAATGTGTTCTCCTACTCTAGCACTCATAGTGGTACCTTCTAGCGCAGGTGGTTTATCAACCAGTACAGAATGAAGGTTGGGGTTCTGGCCAAACACCAGTTGATGAGGACTGTAGCCGTGCACATTGAGCATACTGTTCTTAGCCATGAGAGCCCAGTCTAGGGCTGTTTGCCAGTCACATCCATTTTCCCGTCTGACCTTCTGGATGATGTCGGTGAGGGTCTGATTGTGTCTCTCCAGTAGCCCATTGCTCCAGGGGCTGTATCCTGCCGTGGTTTTTGTCTCAATGTTAAAGTTCTCTGCCATGTCACGGAACTCTGCATTGTTGAATTCTCCTCCATTGTCACTGTAAAGTCTCCGTGGTGGGCCGTGGACGCTGATCCATGTATGAAGGAAAGAGTTCACCATCACAGAGGAGTTCTTTGTTTTCACAATGCTTCCAGCGCTGAAACGTGTAAATTGGTCAATGATGTGGAGGTACCATAAACTTGGTTCCAACTCGTGCAGGTCCACTGCCACCGTCTCATTGTACTCTGAAGCCAGAGGCAAGCCCACAGCAGGCTTCGGCTTGGTCTTGCTGTATCTCTGGCAGATGTCACATTCCTGTACTATTTGTTGTAAAATAGTGTCACAATCTTTGTCTTTATTTCCCGAACTGCGGAGGAGTCGCTGTAGTCTTTCTGCGGAGGCGTGACCAAACTGTTTGTGTAGTTTCAGGAGAGCTTTGTGTTTCTCATTTGAGGTCATATTTTCTGTGACTGTAAGGACCTCATCTTCATTCTGGCTGTTTTCTGTGACTGTAAGGACCTCATCTTTAATTTCAATTTGATTCATTCCTGTATCCTTGTCTCTGATATCTATACAGTAGTGTCCTGAACTGGTGAGTTCAAGAGGGATATTCTGTTTAAACATCACAGCTCTATCATTCTCCATGTCCAAGATGGTTCCTGCCCTTTTCAGTGAAGTCTTACTCAGAAGTAGTGGGATATCAGCTTTGACTACTTCAGTTTCCACTCGACATTTTGTCTGTCCTATTTTGGCAGGCAGTTTCAGTATTCTGGAGGAATGCACTATATTTCCATCACCAAAACGGAATGGTCTGGAGCTTGGAGTTTCACTTTTCACAATCTGGTTCACTTGACTTTGACTGAGATCAGCGACGAAGCTGTCCAACCATTTTTCTCCACACACTGTGCGGGTACATGCAGTGTCAATGATAGCCGTCCCTAAAGACTCAGTTAGGAATACCTCTGATTCAGACAGTGAGGCTTTAGTAAACAGTGTAATGTCACATTCCTCTACCTTTGTTCGATCTTCAGTTAGCTTTACTTGTTCGCTACTCTTGTGAGGACAGTCTTTAGCCCAATGGAACGTGCTCTGACATATAGCACATTTTGATCTCTTACCGAACCTATCCAGTGGGTTGGTACCCTGTGACGGTTGCCTTTGTTGTCCAACTTGTCCAAACTGCTGCGTTGTTGGAGGTCTGAATCTTCCTTGTGAGCGTTGCTCTGTGAATAACGCTTCATCGTTAACGTGTATTCCGTTTGATGTGCCGCCTTGCACTCTCCCCCCAAAGATCCTCTTCAGCGCGGACTTCATTGCAGCAAACGTTAAATCTGTACACGCAGTCAGCGCCATTTGTCTATTTTTCTCGTCTAGACAAGCCGTGTAAAAGCTAGCACGGCGTCAGGAAGAGTCATGTCGTACTTTTTCATTCGGTTGTATCGCTGTTCAAAGTCAATCACATAGTCCGCCATGGACACGGAGCTCTCCTTTTTGATACAGTCAAAAAAAGAGTAAGCATCGTATGCGCGGTCTCTCTCTTCTTTGAGAAACATGCCATCTAGTTTTGCTAGCAGTGTGTCCATACCATTGTCGTTGTTCAAATCCAAAGCGGGTATTTCCATGGCGATGTCCCTTGACCTTCCTTCCAGCCCCAGGACAACGGCGAGGGCTTGTTTCTTCTTATCAAGTTCAGTAACCAGCTTCCAAATGGCGATTTCATTTTTCCAACACTGGTCGGGATTCGTCGAACTTCGGTGGAACTTTGTAGTTAGCAGTAGCCATCTTCTGCTAACCATCCTCTGCTACCAATGTTAGTCTACTACAAATAAACACAACGTTTATCTTCTGTTAACTTGGTTTATTCAATCAACGTGCATAACACCAATACAGAGCCATTAACGAACAGTGGACCTCCCGCTCCTGGTCCACACAGACTAACTGCGCATGCGTTTCACAGCTTCAAGAGGGCAACCTAGACTACCGTAAGGCCAGTAGTATAGACGCAAAGAGATTACATGTTAACACTAACCTCCTATCAAACACCCATAGGACCACCAGGTCCATTCTAACCTCCTATCAAACACACATAGGACCATCAGGTCCATCCTAACCTCCTATCAAACACATAGGACCACCAGGTCCATCCTAACCTCCTATCAAACACATAGGACCACCAGGTCCATCCTAACCTCCTATCAAACACACATAGGACCACCAGGTCCATCCTAACCTCCTATCAAACACATAGGACCACCAGGTCCATCCTAACCTCCTATCAAACACACATAAGACCACCAGGTCCATCCTAACCTCCTATCAAACACACATAGGACCACCAGGTCCATCCTAACCTCCTATCAAACACATAGGACCACCAGGTCCATCCTAACCTCCTATCAAACACACATAGGACCACCAGGTCCATCCTAACCTCCTATCAAACACATAGGACCACCAGGTCCATCCTAACCTCCTATCAAACACATAGGACCACCAGGTCCATCCTAACCTCCTATCAAACACACATAAGACCACCAGGTCCATCCTAACCTCCTATCAAACACACATAGGACCACCAGGTCCATCCTAACCTCCTATCAAACACATAGGACCACCAGGTCCATCCTAACCTCCTATCAAACACACATAGGACCACCAGGTCCATTCTAACCTCCTATCAAACACACATAGGACCATCAGGTCCATCCTAACCTCCTATCAAACACATAGGACCACCAGGTCCATCCTAACCTCCCACCAGGTCCATCCTAACCTCCTATCAAACACACATAGGACCACCAGGTCCATCCTAACCTCCTATCAAACACATAGGACCACCAGGTCCATCCTAACCTCCTATCAAACACACATAGGACCACCAGGTCCATCCTAACCTCCTATCAAACACATAGGACCACCAGGTCCATCCTAACCTCCTATCAAACACACATAGGACCACCAGGTCCATCCTAACCTCCTATCAAACACATAGGACCACCAGGTCCATCCTAACCTCCTATCAAACACACATAAGACCACCAGGTCCATCCTAACCTCCTATCAAACACACATAGGACCACCAGGTCCATCCTAACCTCCTATCAAACACATAGGACCACCAGGTCCATCCTAACCTCCTATCAAACACACATAGGACCACCAGGTCCATCCTAACCTCCTATCAAACACATAGGACCACCAGGTCCATCCTAACCTCCTATCAAACACACATAGGACCACCAGGTCCATCCTAACCTCCTATCAAACACACATAGGACCACCAGGTCCATCCTAACCTCCTATCAAACACATAGGACCACCAGGTCCATCCTAACCTCCTATCAAACACACATAGGACCACCAGGTCCATCCTAACCTCCTATCAAACACACATAGGACCACCAGGTCCATCCTAACCTCCTATCAAACACATAGGACCACCAGGTCCATCCTAACCTCCTATCAAACACACATAGGACCACCAGGTCCATCCTAACCGAGGTAGAGACACAGGCTGAAGTCCTCGGTGATGATGAGGAACCACCTCCTAAGCTGAGCCTCATTCTGCTACTGGCTCGCTCTCTCTCTCTCTCTCTCTCTCTCTCTCTCTCTCTCTCTCTCTCTCTCTCTCTCTCTCTCTCTCTCTCTCTCTCTCTCTCTCTCTCTCTCTCTCTCTCTCTCTCTCCTCTCTCTCTCTCTCTCTCTCTCTCTCTCTCTCTCTCTCTCTCTCTCTCTCTCTCTCTCTCTCTCTCTCTCTCTCTCCAGACGTCTGCAGGGCTGCATGCTAACACCGGCTCTGTTTCTGGAGAAACGACAACCATCATCTCGTCTTCTCTGACTCCCTCCCTCCTTCCCCTCCTCCCTCCCAGCGACCCATGTGTGTACATTAACATGCACAAAAGATGCTGACTAATGCATTCTCTTGTTTCAGCTTCACCTGCACCTTCACACACACACACTCATGAACCCAAACAGTGGCTAGACACAGCCCCCCGTGCTCCTAGCTCTCAGCTCAGGGTCATTCCTGCAGCCTTTGCGTCCCTGGGCCTCTGGGTGAAGCTCCAGCGCTCTGCAGCCCGACTGACGTCAGACCGACGCCATGGAGGAAACAGTCCTATCGCTCCATCTCCACGCCGCTCACGCTTCAGTGTGTGTGTGTGCGTGTCCTTCAATCTCTCTCTCCCTCCCTCCCCTTGTCTCTCTCTCTCTCTCTCCCCTCGCTCTCTCTCCCTCTCCCCCCTCTCTCGCTCTCTCTCCCCCTCTCTCTCTCTCTCTCTCTCTCTCTCTCTCTCTCTCTCTCTCTCTCTCTCTCTCTCTCTCTCTCTCTCTCTCTCTCTCTCTCTCTCTCTCTCTCTCTCTCTCTCTCTCTCTCTCTCTCTCTCTCTCTCTCTCTCTCTCTCTCTCTCTCTCTCGCTCTCTCGCTCTCTCGCTCTCTCGCTCTCTCTCTTTAAACCTGTGAGACACAGAAAAGAGAAATGAAGAAGAAGCAGACGGACTCTGAGGTCTGTCCCTGAGAAGGTGGTGTGTGGCTAACTGAAAGGTCTAACTGAACTGTGCTGTCTTGTCCTGTGATGGCTGCTGATCTACAGAGCAGAGGATGTCTCTGGACACACAGTGTGGGATCCAGCCTGACCCTCAGCCCAGAGGAGGACGTCCTGTGGACTCGTCTCTCGTTACCTTCGCTTACAGGAGAGTGAAAGCAAATCCGCGCCCTCACCACACCAGGAACAAGCCTGGCTATTTCTATCCATTACAGACCGGTTTAACTTCATTCTTTTGTGAGTGTGAGAGTGTGATCAACCAGTGCATGAAAAACCATTTGAAATCCCAATTCACTCTTACTCTCAATCTCTCCTCCTACAGAGATATAGATGATATATATAGAGATATAACTCACACACACACACACCTCAGAGATATAGATGATATATAGAGATATAACTCACACACACACACCTCAGAGATATAACACACACACATCTCAGAGATATAACTCACACACACATCTCAGAGATATAACTCACACACACCTCAGAAATATAACACACACACATCTCAGAGATATAACACACACACATCTCAGAGATATAACACACACACATCTCAGAGATATAACACACACACACACATCTCAGAGATATAACTCACACACACACATCTCAGAGATATAACTCACTCACACACATCTCAGAGATATAACTCACACACACATCTCAGAGATATAACACACACACACCTCAGAGATATAACACACACACATCTCAGAGATATAACACACACATCTCAGAGATATAACACACACACATCTCAGAGATATAACACACACACACACATCTCAGAGATATAACACACACACATCTCAGAGATATAACACACACACATGTCAGAGATATAACACACACATATCAGAGATATAACACACACACATCTCAGAGATATAACACACACACACATCTCAGAGATATAACACACACACATCTCAGAGATATAACACACACACACACATCTCAGAGATATAACACACACACACACACATCTCAGAGATATAACACACACACATCTCAGAGATATAACACACACACACACATCTCAGAGAGAGAAATACAACTGTTTCCTTCATGTGCCATGAGTGGAGTCAGGAGTGAAGAAGCAGACGCTTCACACACACACACACACACACACCCACGCACACATCAAGATAATGTTGTGTGGGTTTCTTAGTGAGATATGTTTAAGGTCTCTGAGCATCCTCTCCCCCACTCAGCGGTCGTTGGTTATGAGCAGGAAGCTCCAGAGGAGCCTGATCAGCTAATGGGACCTGAGTGCAGTTCAGACTTTGGCCCGATTCCTCCAGCAGGAGAAGGGAAGGACCAGAGCTCTCAATGCATATGGGAAGGGACCTTTCAGTTAGAGGAGGGGAGAGAGAGAGAGAGAGAGAGAGAGAGAGAGAGAGAGAGAGAGAGAGAGAGAGAGAGAGAGAGAGAGAGAGAGAGAGAGAGAGAGAGAGAGAGAGGATGGGAGAGGGAGAGGGAGAGAGAGAGAGAGAGAGAGAGAGGGATAGGGGGAGGAATACAAATAAAACTGAAAACTGAAAGAGAAACCAATCAGTATAAGAAGAGTTTGCTCTTAGCAGTAATTCAATCTTGATAAATCTTTATTCATTACAACCGTGACGGCAAAACATGAGAAAGATCAAATCTAAATGTGAAATGAAGCCAGATTAGAGTTCAGTTAAAGGGGGTCACGCCCCATCACCTCAAACACCCGGAGCCCTCTCCCCCGGAGCGTCTCCCCCGGAGCGTCTCCCCCGGAGCCCTCTCCCCCGGAGCCCTCTCCCCCGGAGCCCTCTCCCCCGGAGCGTCTCCCCCGGAGCCCTCTCCCCCGGAGCGTCTCCCCCGGAGCGTCTCCCCCGGAGCCCTCTCCCCGGAGCGTCTCCCCCGGAGCCCTCTCCCCCGGAGCGTCTCCCCCGGAGCCCTCTCCCCCGGAGCGTCTCCCCCGGAGCCCTCTCCCCCGGAGCGTCTCCCCCGGAGCCCTCTCCCCCGGAGCGTCTCCCCCGGAGCCCTCTCCCCCGGAGCGTCTCCCCCGGAGCCCTCTCCCCCGGAGCGTCTCCCCCGGAGCGTCTCCCCCGGAGCCCTCTCCCCCGGAGCGTCTCTCCCGGAGCGTCTCCCCCGGAGCGTCTCCCCCGGAGCGTCTCCCCCGGAGCCCTCTCCCCCGGAGCCCTCTCCCCCGGAGCCCTCTCCCCCGGAGCCCTCTCCCCCGGAGCCCTCTCCCAACAACCCTCAGTGTACAGCCATTGCCATAATTCCTCCCAATGAGATGGATCCCAGTTGTATTAATGAACACATACTTGTCACTATGTGTGTTTAATTGAATCCATCATTCCTTTGGACCTTGCCTAGCTGGGCGAACAGGGGTTAAGGTACTGGTAATGACACATGCTAAACGCCCTGAGGGGGTGTGGGCTATTTACAGACAACCCTTTGACCTTTGACCTGCCTTCCCGCTGTAAAAGCGCTCAGGTCATCCCTCCTCCGTCTTGTGTCACCGCAACAACAAGGGTTCCTTGTTCCCTTGTTCCCTTGTTCCTCGTCCTTAGAGGTGCGGTGTTTGTTTGTGTTTGTGTTTGACTGATTGTTGACTCAGCGCATGCTGTACCTCACATTTGAGAGCTTAATTTCTCCCGTAAGGAACCAGAGAAGAAGAGGAAACCCACTGATGAGGACGCTATCTCCAGCCATGCACAATAAGTAACCGGCCCGTCAATCATTAGCCTGCGCTGCACATTGGAATCTATTCACATGCTGGGTGTGTGGAGTAGGTCAAAGGCAAGGCATGAAAGCTAGCTGCGGCGCTGTCTGACAGCTAGCTGCGGCGCTGTCTGACAGCTAGCTGCGGCGCTGTCTGACAGCTAGCCGCCGCACTGTCTGATGATGGTCTGCTGAAAGTTAATTTGCGGTGACAGGTTCAAGGCGGACGGCTCCTTTAGAGCTAGGAGTACCCGCGGCGGCTTGTGGCTGAGATTCCAGAAAGCGGCCTTCATCGTCAACCTTCACACAGTTCAGGGGGACAACGGCGGGCATGTAGACCGGGAAGATAAGGGTGAACACCGGCCAATGATTACTACACACTGACAGAGAAAGGCTGAGGAGGGAATTAGAGAAACAGCAGAGCTGAAGGCAAGAAGACCAAATTTGATCTACGGTGAAGCTCCCACCTGCAACATCTCATTGATCAGTATTTCAGTATTTCACTTCCCATCCCAGCTCTTTGATTGATTTAAGTGAACACATTTGAAGCCATTGGGTGGACGGTTTAATCCCATGCATCTCACAAAACCATGGCCGCGATAGGTAGTCCCCGTGGGAATCGAACTCTTGACCAAGGTGCTTTGAGGGGCTTACGTCCTCCCAGTTCCGACGAGGACCAGTGGATGGAGACTGACGGTTGTTTCCTTCATTTCAACTCCCTTCTGTCCCTCTGTAATGACTCTGTGATGACTTGCTACTAACTCCACTCTCGAGGCTCTGCTAGCAGCTGTCAGGGTCGTCCGGTCGGTGTGATCCACCTCCACATTCTTGAAAGAAAATTAGGCCAACGTCACCTAAATACACCTAACAAAAAACACCTAAAACCTTCTAAATACCCCACCACAGGTTGGCCAGCTTCAACCCTATATACTACCTACTATATACTATACTATATACTATAAACAACACTATATACTACCTACTATATGCTAAACTATATACTACCTACTATATACTATAAACAACACTATATACTACCTACTATATACTAAACTATATATTATATACAACATTATATACTACCTACTATATACTAAACTATATACTATAAACAACCCTATATACTACCCATTATATACTATAAACAACCCTATATACTACCTACTATATACTATAAACAACCCTATATACTACCTACTATATACTATAAACAACCCTATATACTACCTACTATATACTATAAACAACCCTATATACTACCTACTATATACTATAAACAACACTATATACTACCTACTATATACTATACTATATACTATAAACAACACTATATACTACCTACTATATACTATACTATATACTATAAACAACACTATATACTACCTACTATATACTATAAACAACACTATATACTACCTACTATATACTATACTATATACTATAAACAACACTATATACTACCTACTATATACTATACTATATACTATAAACAACACTATATACTACCTACTATATACTATAAACAACACTATATACTACCTACTATATACTATAAACAACACTATATACTACCTACTATATACTATACTATATACTATAAACAACACTATATACTACCTACTATATACTATAAACAACACTATATACTACCCACTATATACTACCTACTATATACTATAAACAACACTATATACTACCTACTATATACTATAAACAACACTATATACTACCTACTATATACTATAAACAACACTATATACTACCTACTATATACTATAAACAACACTATATACTACCTACTATATACTATAAACAACACTATATACTATACTATATACTATAAACAACACTATATACTACCTACTATATACTATACTATATACTATAAACAACACTATATACTACCTACTATATACTATAAACAACACTATATACTACCTACTATATACTATACTATATACTATAAACAACACTATATACTACCTACTATATACTATAAACAACACTATATACTACCCACTATATACTACCTACTATATACTATAAACAACACTATATACTACCTACTATATACTATAAACAACACTATATACTACCTACTATATACTATAAACAACACTATATACTACCTACTATATACTATAAACAACACTATATACTACCTACTATATACTATACTATATACTATAAACAACACTATATACTACCTACTATATACTATACAATATACTATAAACAACACTATATACTACCTACTATATACTATAAACAACACTATATACTACCTACTATATACTATAAACAACACTATATACTACCTACTATATACTATACTATATACTATAAACAACACTATATACTACCTACTATATACTATACTATATACTATAAACAACACTATATACTATACTATATACTATAAACAACACTATATACTACCTACTATATACTATAAACAACACTATATACTACCTACTATATGCTATACTATATACTATAAACAACACTATATACTACCTACTATATACTATAAACAACCCTATATACTACCTACTATATACTATAAACAACACTATATACTACCTACTATATACTATAAACAACACTATATACTAAACAATATACTATAAACAACCCTATATACTACCTACTATATACTATACTATATACAATAAACAACACTATATACTACCTACTATATACTATACTATATACTATAAACAACACTATATACTACCTACTATATACAATAAACAACACTATATACTACCTACTATATACTATATTATATACTATAAACAACACTATATACTATATACTGTATAGTAGGTGCGTTATGTACCTACTATACACAGTATATAGTAGGTATAGGTAGTGTATTTTTTTTCTCTTGCAAGTAAATTTTTCTCTGAAATATTAGGGAGGATGGTCCTCCCTTTTCTCAATGGAGGAGCTCCACTGGTATCAACTGGACTGTACTGTCACTTAAATGACAATAGTCATTTAACACACACACTTACATTTAACAGATGAACAGATTCATCTGTGAAAATACTGATGGTATAACTATTTTAACACTTAGAAAGCACCACAATCCTGTCCCGTGTCAAAGTACCAACAGCACCCCCTACAGCAATTGAAAACTACTGTACAGGTTGGTCCTTCCCAAGCTCCCATTGAAGTCCATTCTAAAACTCCCGGATCCCAGCGACCGGTGAGTCCTGTTTTTAAACACGAGTGTGTACGGCGCTAAGGGAAGACCATCCTCCTTCAGGGCGGGTCTAGCTAGAGGCTGTGAACCAATCAGCAGAGCTCACTGCACTGAGTTGAATATTTCAGACTTGAAATATGGAGGTGTTCCGACCTCAAAGATGAATCACTAAATATCTAAACGATGCTTCTTCCCCCTCAGATCACAGTCCATTTCAATTCTGTTTGACTTGTCTGCTAAAATGCTAAAATGACCCATTAATACACTGTCAACATGGATAGTGAGGTTGGAGGAGGTACTGCATCATTGACGCTATAGGCCTTTATTGTCATGTGAAGAACTCAACTGTCATTCCCACTGGCCACTCAGGCTCAGCATTCTGTAGTTGTGTGGTCAGACCACCTCTTGAACCTGGAAGAAGCTTTCACACCACAAATTGTCAACTATTTCTCAAAAAGACACCAATTTGAATTCTAGCAAGCTTTAATCAATTCTAAATAAGATCTTTGTCCAGCCTATTTCTCCTAGACAAAACTGAGCTTAATTTAAGATCAGTGTCTTCTAAGAAATAGTCTTATTCTTGTCTCATCCCAATCCCAATTCAAGATCAATGATTTCTCTCACTGAACTGATCTTTATTCTGTCTGATATAATCAGCTCTTGAGATATCAGTAAGACCCAGACGAAAACTGGATTGGCTTATCCATTTCTCAAACTGGTCTTAGATTGATCTGTTCTTCTGCTCCTTCATTCTCCTCAGGTTTAGGACCCCAGGTCAGACTTCAGTCATCTCTGAATAAGAGCTGATTTATTTCTGATAAAGAAGAGATGGTTGTAAGCAGCTCCCTCATAAACCCTCACTAACATCCCCATCACCACCAAACTACACCAAGCTACACCACCAAACTACACTACTAAACTACCAAGCTTCACCAAACTATACAAAGCTACATGACCAAACTACACCAAGCTTCACCACAAACTACACCAAGCTTCACCACCAAACTACACCAAGCTTCACCACCAAACTACACCAAGCTTCACCACCAAACTACACCAAGCTACACCACCAAACTACACTACTAAACTTCACCAAACTATACCAAGCTACACGACCAAACTACACCAAGCTTCACCACAAACTACACCAAGCTTCACCACCAAACTACACCAAGCTACACCACCAAACTACACTACTAAACTACCAAGCTTCACCAAACTATACCAAGCTACACGACCAAACTACACCAAGCTTCACCACAAACTACACCAAGCTTCACCACCAAACTACACCAAGCTACACCACCAAACTACACTACTAAACTACCAAGCTTCACCAAACTATACCAAGCTACACGACCAAACTACACCAAGCTTCACCACAAACTACACCAAGCTTCACCACCAAACTACACCAAGCTTCACCACCAAACTACACCAAGCTACACCACCAAACTACACTACTAAACTTCACCAAACTATACCAAGCTACACGACCAAACTACACCAAGCTTCACCACAAACTACACCAAGCTTCACCACCAAACTACACCAAGCTTCACCACCAAACTACACCAAGCTACACCACCAAACTACACTACTAAACTTTACCAAACTATACCAAGCTACACGACCAAACTACACCAAGCTTCACCACAAACTACACCAAGCTTCACCACCAAACTACACCAAGCTTCACCACCAAACTACACCAAGCTTCACCACCAAACTACACCAAGCTACACCACCAAACTACACCCCGCTTCATATAGGCCTTTTTATAGGCCTTTATTGTCATGTGAAGAACTCAACTGTCATTCCCACTGGCCACTCAGGCTCAGCATTCTGTAGTTGTGTGGTCAGACCACCTCTTGAACCTGGAAGAAGCTTTCACACCACAAATTGTCAACTATTTCTCAAAAAGACACCAATTTGAATTCTAGCAAGCTTTAATCAATTCTAAATAAGATCTTTGTCCAGCCTATTTCTCCTAGACAAAACTGAGCTTAATTTAAGATCAGTGTCTTCTAAGAAATAGTCTTATTCTTGTCTCATCCCAATCCCAATTCAAGATCAATGATTTCTCTCACTGAACTGATCTTTATTCTGTCTGATATAATCAGCTCTTGAGATATCAGTAAGACCCAGACGAAAACTGGATTGGCTTATCCATTTCTCAAACTGGTCTTAGATTGATCTGTTCTTCTGCTCCTTCATTCTCCTCAGGTTTAGGACCCCAGGTCAGACTTCAGTCATCTCTGAATAAGAGCTGATTTATTTCTGATAAAGAAGAGATGGTTGTAAGCAGCTCCCTCATAAACCCTCACTAACATCCCCATCACCACCAAACTACACCAAGCTACACCACCAAACTACACTACTAAACTACCAAGCTTCACCAAACTATACAAAGCTACATGACCAAACTACACCAAGCTTCACCACAAACTACACCAAGCTTCACCACCAAACTACACCAAGCTTCACCACCAAACTACACCAAGCTTCACCACCAAACTACACCAAGCTACACCACCAAACTACACTACTAAACTTCACCAAACTATACCAAGCTACACGACCAAACTACACCAAGCTTCACCACAAACTACACCAAGCTTCACCACCAAACTACACCAAGCTACACCACCAAACTACACTACTAAACTACCAAGCTTCACCAAACTATACCAAGCTACACGACCAAACTACACCAAGCTTCACCACAAACTACACCAAGCTTCACCACCAAACTACACCAAGCTACACCACCAAACTACACTACTAAACTACCAAGCTTCACCAAACTATACCAAGCTACACGACCAAACTACACCAAGCTTCACCACAAACTACACCAAGCTTCACCACCAAACTACACCAAGCTTCACCACCAAACTACACCAAGCTACACCACCAAACTACACTACTAAACTTCACCAAACTATACCAAGCTACACGACCAAACTACACCAAGCTTCACCACAAACTACACCAAGCTTCACCACCAAACTACACCAAGCTTCACCACCAAACTACACCAAGCTACACCACCAAACTACACTACTAAACTTTACCAAACTATACCAAGCTACACGACCAAACTACACCAAGCTTCACCACAAACTACACCAAGCTTCACCACCAAACTACACCAAGCTTCACCACCAAACTACACCAAGCTTCACCACCAAACTACACCAAGCTACACCACCAAACTACACCCCGCTTCACCACCAAACTACACCAAGCTTCACCACCAAACTACACCAAGCTTCACCACCAAACTACACCAAGCTTCACCACCAAACTACACCAAGCTACACGACCAAACTACACCAAGCTTCACCACAAACTACACCAAGCTTCACCACCAAACTACACCAAGCTTCACCACCAAACTACACTAAGCTTCACCACCAAACTACACTACTAAACTTCACCAAACTATACCAAGCTACACGACCAAACTACACCAAGCTTCACCACAAACTACACCAAGCTTCACCACCAAACTACACCAAGCTTCACCACCAAACTACACCAAGCTACACCACCAAACTACACTACTAAACTACCAAGCTTCACCAAACTATACCAAGCTACACAACCAAACTACACCAAGCTTCACCACAAACTACACCAAGCTTCACCACCAACCTACACCAAGCTTCACCACCAAACTACACCAAGCTTCACCACCAAACTACACCAAGCTTCACCACCAAACTACACCAAGCTTCACCACAAAACTACACCAAGCTTCACCACCAAACTACACTACTAAACTTCACCAAGCTTCACCACAAACTACACCAAGCTTCACCACCAAACTACACCAAGCTTCACCACCAAACTACACCAAGCTTCACCACAAAACTACACCAAGCTTCACCACCAAACTACACTACTAAACTTCACCAAGCTTCACCACAAACTACACCAAGCTTCACCACCAAACTACACCAAGCTTCACCACCAAACTACACCAAGCTTCACCACCAAACTACACCAAGCTTCACCACAAAACTACACCAAGCTACACAACCAAACTACACCAAGCTTCACCACAAACTACACCAAGCTTCACCACCAAACTACACCAAGCTACACCAACTACACTACTAACTTCACCAAACTATACCAAGCTACACGACCAAACTACACCAAGCTTCACCACAAACTACACCAAGCTTCACCACCAAACTACACCAAGCTTCACCACCAAACTACACCAAGCTACACCACCAAACTACACCCCGCTTCACCACCAAGCTTCACCACCAAACTACACCAAGCTACACCACCAAGCTACACCAAGCTACACCACCAAACTACACCAAGCTACACCACCAAACTACACCCCGCTTCACCACCAAACTACACCAAGCTTCACCACCAAACTACACTAAGCTTCACCACCAAACTACACCAAGCTTCACCACCAAACTACACCAAGCTTCACCACCAAACTACATCAAGCTTCACCACCAAACTACACCAAGCTTCTCCACCAAACTACATCAAGCTCCACCACCAAACTACACCAAGATACACCATGAGCACCTTCCTTCCTCCCCTACTTTTACAACCACCAGCCGCCACTGGTATAAACATATGGTGAATGGTGCAGAAAGCCATTTAAAGTGCCAGTAGTGCAGCAGCATCATGAGTACAGTGCAGTGCAGTGCAGTGCAGTGCAGTACAGTGCAGTGCAGTGCAGTGCGGTACAGTACAGTACAGTACGGTAGAGTACAGTACAGTACAGTGCAGTACAGTACAGTGCCGTACAGTGCAGTACAGGGCAGTGCAGTACAGTACAGTGCAGTGCAGTACAGTACAGTACAGTACAGTACGGTAGAGTACAGTACAGTACAGTACAGTGCAGTACAGTGCAGTACAGTACAGTGCAGTACGGTAGAGTACAGTACAGGGCAGTACAGTACAATGTAGTGCAGTACAGTGCAGTGCAGTACAGTGCAGTACAGTGCAGTACAGTGCCGTACAGTACAGTACAGTACAGTACAGTACAGTGCAGTACAGGGCAGTACAGTACAGTGCAGTACAGTACAGTGCAGTACAGTGCAGTGCAGTACAGTACAGGGCAGTACAGTACAATACAGTGCAGTACAGTACAGTGCAGTACAGTACAGGGCAGAACAGTACAGTACAGTGCAGTAGCTGTGATGAGTCCAGGAGGTCCAGTAAAGAAGTATGAACGTGTCTGTGAGTGTACTCTGTATTCAGATCAGTCCTCCCCGGGTCTCCGCGGGGCGTGTTCCTCCTGGTTCAGACCATGTTGCTGTTGCATGTTGTTGTGTTGTTTAGCGAGGTGTTGAGCGGGGCCAGCGGGTGGGGGAGGCTGAAGCTAAAGGGTCTTTTATTGGCGGGGCCCCGGGCCCCCGCTGCACAGAGCACGCTCCAACACCCTCAGGGATTCGGCTCAGGGGTTTAGGGCCAATCAAGGGCCCTCATTCCAACAGGAAATGAACACAACTGAACACCCACTGAGAGGGCCTGAGTGAGAGAATGTGTAGGTGTGTGTGTGTGTGTGTGTGTGTGTGTGTGTGTGTGTGTGTGTGTGTGTGTGTGTGTGTGTGTGTCCCTAATCAGAATGCAGTGTGAGCCACAGGCTTGGCTCCAGCAGTAACCACAGGTCCCCAAGTCTCCCAGGAGACTTGATGAGTGTCCTGGCAGCTCCTTCATCCTCAGGTCCACATGGTTCTGTTCCTCGGTTTAGCTTCTCACGCTCCTGCTCACTAAATAACCTACAAAAACAACAACCAGAAGCCCCCCTGGGTTCCTCCACTCTCCTGGAGGATGGATGACCTCTGGTCAGCTGACTGAAGGCCAGAGGTCAAACTGGATTGAGAGAGACATTGTCATCCAAACAGCTTCTCTCCAATCACTAGAATCAACGCTTACCAAAAATACTAAGAGATTTAAAGGGAGTATCAACAGCCGTGAAGGATCCAAACTCCTTCATTCCGGTAGTTTCCGGTTTCTAGTATCGACACAACTCAGAATTCACGGCAAGTATTTGGGAACGAGGGAAAAGCATTTCATCTATTCTGTGTGTTAAATACCTTCTATATACCTTCTGTTCTATACTAACTAAATCTCAATCTCAATCTGGAGGACTGGATCCTTTCTTGGTCTCATGTCCTCCAGTGAGATGAGTTCCTCTCAGTGAACCCATCCTAGTATGAGGAGCAGTGGGTATCAGCTGTTGGATATACAGGGGAGCAGGGGAGTGTGTGACCCTCTCTCCTAGTGACTCTCTCTCCTAGTGACCATCTCTCCTAGTGACTCTCTCTCCTAGTGACTCTCTCTCCTAGTGACCCTCTCTCTCCTAGTGACCCTCTCTCCTAGTGACTCTCTCTCCTAGTGACCCTCTCTCCTAGTGACTCTCTCTCCTAGTGACCCTCTCTCTCCTAGTGACCCTCTCTCCTAGTGACTCTCTCCTAGTGACCCTCTCTCCTAGTGACTCTCTCCTAGTGACCCTCTCTCCTAGTGACTCTCTCTCCTAGTGACCCTCTCTCCTAGTGACTCTCTCCTAGTTACTCTCTCCTAGTGACCCTCTCCTAGTGACTCTCTCCTAGTGACCCTCTCTCCTAGTGACCCTCTCTCCTAGTGACCCTCTCCTAGTGACTCTCTCCTTGTGACTCTCTCCTAGTGACCCTCTCTCCTAGTGACTCTCTCTCCTAGTGATTCTCTCCTAGTGACTCTCTCCTAGTGACTCTCTCTCATAGTGACTCTCTCCTAGTGACTCTCTCCTAGTGATCCTCTCTCCTAGTGACCCTCTCTCTCCTAGTGACCCTCTCTCCTAGTGACCCTCTCTCCTAGTGACTCTCTCCTAGTGACCCTCTCTCCTAGTGACCCTCTCTCCTAGTGACTCTCTCTCCTAGTGACTCTCTCCTAGTGACTCTCTCTCCTAGTGAGCCTCTCTCCCAGTGACTCTCTCTCCTAGTGACTCTCTCTCCTAGTGATCCTCTCTCCTAGTGACCCTCTCTCCTAGTTACTCTCTCCTAGTGACTCTCTCCTATTGAGCCTCTCTCCTAGTGACTCTCTCTCCTAGTGATCCTCTCTCCTAGTGACCCTCTCTCCTAGTGACTCTCTCCTAGTGACCCTCTCTCCTAGTGACTCTCTCTCCTAGTGACCCTCTCCTAGTGACTATCTCCTAGTGACTCTCGCCTACTGACCCTCTCTCCTAGTGACTCTCTCCTAGTGACCCTCTCCTAGTGACCCTTTCTCCTAGTGACCCTCTCTCCTAGTGACCCTCTCTCCTAGTGACTCTCTCCTAGTGACCCTCTCTCCTAGTGACTCTCTCTCCTAGTGACTCTCTCCTAGTGACTCTCTCCTAGTGACTCTCTCTCATAGTGACTCTCTCCTAGTGACTCTCTCCTAGTGATCCTCTCTCCTAGTGACTCTCTCTCCTAGTGACTCTCTCCTAGTGACCCTCTCTCCTAGTGACTCTCTCTCCTAGTGACTCTCTCTCCTAGTTACTCTCTCCTAGTGACTCTCTCCTAGTGAGCCTCTCTCCTAGTGACTCTCTCTCCTAGTGACTCTCTCCTAGTGACTCTCTCTCCTAGTGAGCCTCTCTCCTAGTGACTCTCTCTCCTAGTGACTCTCTCCTAGTGACCCTCTCTCCCAGTGACTCTCTCTCCTAGTGGCCCTCTCTCCTAGTGACCCTCTCTCCTAGTGACTTTCTCTCCTAGTGACTCTCTCTCCTAGTTACTCTCTCCTAGTGACTCTCTCCTAGTGAGCCTCTCTCCTAGTGACTCTCTCTCCTAGTGACTCTCTCCTAGTGACTCTCTCTCCTAGTGAGCCTCTCTCCTAGTGACTCTCTCTCCTGGTGATCCTCTCTCCTAGTGATCCTCTCTCCTAGTGACCCTCTCTCCTAGTGACTCTCTCCTAGTTACTCTCTCCTAGTGACTCTCTCTCCCAGTGACTCTCTCTCTCCTAGTGACCCTCTCTCCTAGTTACTCTCTCCAAGTGACTCTCTCCTAGTGAGCCTCTCTCCTAGTGACTCTCTCTCCTAGTGACACTCTCTCCTAGTGACCCTCTCTCCTAGTGACTCTCTCTCCTAGTGACTCTCTCTCCTAGTGACCCTCTCTCCTAGTGACCCTCTCTCCTCGACTCTCTCCCAGTGACCCTCTCTCCTAGTGACCCTTTCTCCTAGTGACTCTCTCTCCTAGTGATCCTCTCTCCTAGTGACTCTCTCCTAGTGACTCTCTCTCCTAGTGACCCTCTCTCCTAGTAACCCTCTCTCCTAGTAACCCTCTCTCCTAGTGACCCTCTCTCTTAGTGAGCCTCTCTCTCTCTGGGTGTGGTGACAACTCTGTTGTCCTGAGCTGCTGCTAACTTGCAGCTTCACTACAAGAGCCCTGCACTCTGAAATAGCCCTGTTCTCAAAACACACACTGTATTACAATCACACACATACACGCACACACGCACACATACAGATATACACGCACACACGCACACACACACACACAGATATACACGCACACACACACACACACACACACACACACATACAGAAATACACGCACACACACACACACAGATATACACGCATGCACACACACACACACACACACATACAGAAATACAGAGAGAGAGAGACAGAGAGAGAGGGAGGGAGAGTGGGGTGTCCAAGGCGTGCGCTGTGGCACAGGAACCATGGCAACTGAACCAAGCGGCGGTTGGTTTGGTGCGGTCAGGCCAACCTTTATTTAACTCCATGTCAGAGACGACACGCTGGGAGCTCGGTGACCAACCACCTGTTGGGGTCTGAACTGGAATGTTCCTCTGGCTGTGTGTGTGTGAGTCTGTGTGTGTGTGTGTGTATTTCTGTATGTGTGTGTGTGTGAGTCGGTGTGTGTGTGTGTGTGTGTGTGTGTGTGTGTGTGTGTGTGTGTGTATTTCTGTATGTGTGTGTGTGTGTGTGTGTGTGTGTATTTCTGTATGTGTGTGTGTGTGTGTGTGTGTGTGTGTGTATTTGTGTGTGTGTGTATTTCTGTATGTGTGTGTGTGTACGTCTTGGTGCAACCAAAGTCATGTACATCCCCTCAAGTCTTTCTGTTCCCCGGACCTGGAGTACCTGATGCTTATGGCCCTCCTCCGCCCACCGTTCGGCAAATCAGATCACCGCTCTATCCAGCTGCTCCCCGCCTATAGGCAGAGACTGAAGCAGCAACCGATCGCTGTGAGGGAGGTCCAATGCTGGTCGGACCAATCAGATTCTACGCTGCAGGATTGTTTTGATCACGCTGACTGGCACATGTTCCGCGTTGCCTCGGACAATAACATCAACGAGTACGCGTCGTCGGTCACCGGGTTCATCAAGAAGTGCATAGATGACGTTGTTCCGACCAAGTCGGTTCGGATATATCCCAACCAGAAACCGTGGATTAACGGCGATGTTCGCGCTGCCCTACATGCGCGTAACGCCGCCTTTGGTTCCGGGAATACGGAGGAATATACGAGAGCCCGTTACGACCTCCGTAAGACCATCGTCACTGCCAAGCGGGAGTATAAGGACAGAGTGGAAGATAAATTCAAGAAACACGATGCGAGGGGTATGTGGCAGGGGCTGCAGAATATAACGAACTTCAGAGGGAGAACCAGTTGTGTAGAGAACTCCTCTACCTCCCTCCCAGGAGAGCTAAATACATTTTTTGCTCGGTTCGACGTAAACGGCAGCCCGCCGAAGCCAGCACCGACTGGGGAGACCAGCCAGCTGCGCATCTCGGAGGCGGATGTGCGCCGCACCTTTAAGCGGCTGAACATCCGTAAGGCGGCAGGCCCCGACGACATCCCGGGCCGCGTCCTCAGAGCATGCGCAGACCAGTTGGCAGGAGTCTTTGCAGACATCTTCAACCTCTCCCTGTCCCAGGCTGTTGTCCCCGCGGTCTTCAAGATATCCACCATCGTGCCTGTCCCTAAACAAACCAAGGTAACATGCCTGAATGACTACAGACCTGTGGCCCTCACCTCGATCGTTAGCAAATGCTTCGAGAGGTTGGTCAAGGACTTTATTTGCTCCGTGTTACCTACCACGCTGGACCCATGGCAATTTGCATATCGTCAAAATAGATCCACGGACGACGCAATTGCCATGGCCCTCCACACTGCCCTTTCCCACTTGGAGGGGAAGAACTGTTATGTGCGAATGCTGTTTGTGGACTACAGCTCAGCATTCAACACAATAGTTCCTGCCAAGCTCGACACCAAGCTGAGAGGTCTAGGCGTACCCCCATCCATGTGCAGCTGGATACTGAACCTCCTGTCGGACCGCCGCCAGGTGGTGAGGATGGGCAGCGCCACTGACCCTCAACACGGGAGCCCCCCAGGGATGCGTGCTGAGCCCTCTCCTCTACTCCCTCTACACCCACGACTGCATGGCTATGCACAGCTCCAACGTCATCGTCAAGTTTGCTGACGACACGACAGTGATGGGCCTGATCGCCGGCGACGACGAGACAGCCTACAGGGAGGAGGTCGGATCGCTGGAGCAGTGGTGCCAGGAGAACAGCCTCGCCCTCAACGTCAAGAAGACCAAGGAGCTGATCGTGGACTTCAGGAGGCAGAGGGGAGAGCACAGCCCTATCTCCATCGACGGCGTTGCAGTAGAGAGGGTCAGCAGCTTCAAGTTCCTCGGCGTGCACATCTCCGAGGACCTCACATGGTCCACGCACACCACACACGTGGTGAAAAAGGCCCAACAACGCCTGTATTTTCTCAGGCGTCTGAAGAAATTCAGCATGGGCCCCCGCATCCTGAGAACATTCTACAACGGCACCATCGAGAGTGTTCTGACAGGGTGTATCACCGCCTGGTACGGGAACTGCACGGCACTCGAGCGCAGAGCGCTTCAAAGGGTGGTGCGGACGGCCCAGTATATCGTTGGAGGTGAGCTCCCCTCCCTCCTGGACATTTACAACCAGCGGTGCGTGGCCAAGGCCAAAAGAATTATAAAAGACATTGCCCACCCCAGCCACGAACTTTACTCACTATTACCGTCAGGCAGGCGATACCGCAGTATCAAGTGTCGTACAAATAGGCTTAGAGATAGCTTCCACAGTCAGGCCATCAGGCTGCTGAACAAGGGCGTATAACATATAACAATGTATATTTTATTACATTGATTTATATATATATATTGCTCTTTTCTGTGCTGATTTTTGCATTTTATAAATTGCATTTTTTATTTTTATTTTATATTCCTTATTCTATTTTTTATTCTATTTTTTATTCTATTTTTTATCTATTTTTATCTATTTTTATTTTATCTTATTCTATAACTGCTGTCTGTCGTCGGGTATTGCACACAAGAATTTCACATCACTGCTTTATACTAAACTGTAAACTGTGAAGTGACAATAAACTTGACTTGACTTGACTTGACTTGTGTGTGTGTATTTCTGTATCTGTGTGTGCATGTGTGTGTGTGTGTGTGTGTGTGTGTGTGTGGGTGAGTGTGGGTGAGTGTGTGTGTGTGTGTGTGTGTGTGTGTGTGTGTGGGTGGGTGCTGGGTGGGTGTGGGTGGGTGTGGGTGGGTGCTGGGTGGGTGTGGGTGGGTGTGGGTGGGTGCTGGGTGGGTGTGGGTGGGTGCTGGGTGGGTGTGGGTGGGTGCTGGGTGGGTGCTGGGTGGGTGCTGGGTGGGTGTGGGTGGGTGCTGGGTGGGTGCTGGGTGGGTGCTGGGTGGGTGCTGGGTGGGTGTGGGTGGGTGCTGGGTGGGTGTGGGTGGGTGTGGGTGGGTGCTGGGTGGGTGTGGGTGGGTGCTGGGTGGGTGCTGGGTGGGTGTGGGTGGGTGCTGGGTGGGTGCTGGGTGGGTGCTGGGTGGGTGCTGGGTGGGTGCTGGGTGGGTGTGGGTGGGTGTGGGTGGGTGTGGGTGGGTGCTGGGTGGGTGCTGGGTGGGTGCTGGGTGGGTGTGGGTGGGTGTGGGTGGGTGTGGGTGGGTGCTGGGTGGGTGTGGGTGGGTGTGGGTGGGTGTGGGTGGGTGTGGGTGGGTGCTGGGTGGGTGTGGGTGGGTGGGTGCTGGGTGGGTGCTGGGTGGGTGCTGGGTGGGTGTGGGTGGGTGTGGGTGGGTGTGGGTGGGTGTGGGTGGGTGTGGGTGGGTGTGGGTGGGTGTGGGTGGGTGCTGGGTGGGTGTGGGTGGGAGTGGGTGGGTGTGGGTGGGTGTGGGTGGGTGTGGGTGGGTGTGGGTGGGTGTGGGTGGTAGTAGCCATAAGGTATTTAGTGCTTCAATGGACCACAGTTACCATCAAGGCCGGCTGATGTCCCTTTACATGAACAGATGGTCAACCAGAAGCTCTAGATATCTGTTGTCCTGAACAGACAGCCTATCACAGACAGCCTATCACAGACAGCCTATCACAAACAGCCTATCACAGACAGCCTATCACAAACAGCCTATCACAGACAGCCTATCACAAACAGCCTATCACAGACAGCCTATCACAGACAGCCTATCACAGACAGCCTATCACAAACAGCCTATCACAGACAGCCTATCACAGACAGCCTATCACAGACAGCCTATCACAAACAGCCTATCACAGACAGCCTATCACAGACAGCCTATCACAGACAGCCTATCACAAACAGCCTATCACAGACAGCCTATCACAGACAGCCTATCACAGACAGCCTATCACAGACAGCCTATCACAGACAGCCTATCACAGACAGCCTATCACAAACAGCCTATCACAGACAGCCTATCACAGACAGCCTATCACAGACAGCCTATCACAGACAGCCTATCACAGACAGCCTATCACAGACAGCCTATCACAGACAGCCTATCACAGACAGCCTATCACAGACAGCCTATCACAGACAGCCTCATCAGACATCTCAGATCAGAAAGAATTGAAAGATCTGACCTTGGGAGGGAAAAGCACATTGCCTGTTTGCTTTAGATCAACTCACACACACACACACATGCACACACACATGCAAACACACACACACAGGCACACACACACACACACACACCCACAGGCATACACACACACAAACACACACACATGCTATAGCGATGTTTCTCATGAAGTCTCAGCCAAAGTCACATGGTTTGTTATGTGTTCCGGTTGGCAGAAAGCGACGCATGACCTGAACTTCAACCTGAATCGGTCTAAAGTGTTCTGGTGAACGTTTCCTGAGGATTCCAGAAGGAGTAGCAAAGCCAGAGGAGAAATGTAATTCATAGAAGGAACTGGGAGCCTTGGGGTCAGTCTCTCTGTGGTTTATACTCAAGATTCAAGATGTTTGTTGCCCACATGCAACAAGTATGATGGAATGCTTACTCCCCATTCCCTCAGCAGTGTGGATCTACTAACACTAAAGGCCTTCTATAAAGACACTCTACACAATAACAATAGTGACTGATGGAGGATTTGTACATCTTCCTGTCAGATCAGTATTTATT
>CM051019.1:26024771-26044771 GCA_027704905.1 Muraenolepis orangiensis
AGCCCACCTGCAGCCCACCTGCAGCCCACCTGCAGCCCACCTGCAGCCCACCTGCAGCCCACCTGCAGCCCACCTGCAGCGGCACCAGAGCTCCAACACGCCGGGAAGGTCGGTAAAACAGAGGACTTTTTCAAACGGAAACTGTCCGAATTCAAGTCATGTCAGACTACATTAAAGAAAGCGGCAAGTGTGTGGAGCAAAGCAATGGAGGCATCCTATGCTGGGGCATTACTTGTGGCCAAGTCAAAAAAAACACATTCAGTTGCAGATGTGATTCTCCCTGCCGGGATCATTTGGGCTGAAACTACGCTGGAGCAGAAAGCAGCAGACGTGCTGAAAACCGATCCATTACGGAACAACACAATCTGCCGCAGGATCGATGACATGTCCACTAATATTGTTGGACAGGCGGTGAATAAAATGAAAAGAGCCGCTCAGTTGGCTCTACAGTTGGATGAGATGAGGGATGTGAGCGGGGAGGTCAGCTCCAGTTGGATGAGATGAGGGATGTGAGCGGGGAGGTCAGCTCCAGTTGGATGAGATGAGGGATGTGAGCGGGGAGGTCAGCTCCAGTAGGATGAGATGAGGGATGTGAGCGGGGAGGTCAGCTCCAGTAGGATGAGATGAGGGATGTGAGCGGGGAGGTCAGCTCCAGTAGGATGAGATGAGGGATGTGAGCGGGGAGGTCAGCTCCAGTTGGATGAGATGACGGATGTGAGCGGGGAGGTCAGCTCCAGTTGGATGAGATGAGGGATGTGAGCGGGGAGGTCAGCTCCAGTTGGATGAGATGACGGATGTGAGCGGGGAGGTCAGCTCCAGTAGGATGAGATGAGGGATGTGAGCGGGGAGGTCAGCTCCAGTAGGATGAGATGAGGGATGTGAGCGGGGAGGTCAGCTCCAGTAGGATGAGATGAGGGATGTGAGCGGGGAGGTCAGCTCCAGTAGGATGAGATGAGGGATGTGAGCGGGGAGGTCAGCTCCAGTTGGATGAGATGACGGATGTGAGCGGGGAGGTCAGCTCCAGTAGGATGAGATGAGGGATGTGAGCGGGGAGGTCAGCTCCAGTAGGATGAGATGAGGGATGTGAGCGGGGAGGTCAGCTCCAGTAGGATGAGATGAGGGATGTGAGCGGGGAGGTCAGCTCCAGTAGGATGAGATGAGGGATGTGAGCGGGGAGGTCAGCTCCAGTAGGATGAGATGAGGGATGTGAGCGGGGAGGTCAGCTCCAGTAGGATGAGATGAGGGATGTGAGCGGGGAGGTCAGCTCCAGTAGGATGAGATGAGGGATGTGAGCGGGGAGGTCAGCTCCAGTAGGATGAGATGAGGGATGTGAGCGGGGAGGTCAGCTCCAGTTGGATGAGATGACGGATGTGAGCGGGGAGGTCAGCTCCAGTAGGATGAGATGAGGGATGTGAGTGGGGAGGTCAGCTCCAGTAGGATGAGATGAGGGATGTGAGTGGGGAGGTCAGCTCCTGGCCTTTGCGCGTTATGCTGAACAGTCTGACATACATGAGCAGATTTTGTTTAGCAAGAAGCTAACAGGACAGACAACTGGCGAGGAAATATTTCAGGTGATTGACAGCTTTTTCAAAGAAAACAATCTTGAGTGGAAATCCTGCAGTCACATCTGTACCGACGGCGCAGCTGCGATGACGGGGAAGTGCGCCCCTTATATTAAGTTGTGGGCGGAGCCTCATATGATGCACCTGATTCATGTGCATATGACAATAAAACCTTTCAATCTTTGAAACTGCTAGAAGTGAGTATTATTTTCATTCACAATAAGTGTCAATGTCAAGTTTAAATTAATTTGTATTAAGGGTGAGTTATAAAAGTGATTTTCATTTAATTAATGAGTAGTTTGGTTAAATACAATTACAAAAGGTTTAATATAAGATAAAATGTAAGGCGAATCCTCCAAATGAGTGAGGGGGTACTTCTAGAAGGCTACCAGCTCAAGGGCTACACAAAACAAAAGAGGTTGGGAACCCCTGCTTTACATCATCGGTGAACCAGAGACTAAGGAGATGAACCAAAGACTAAGGAGATGAACAAGAGACTAAGGAGATGAACCAAAGACTAAGGAGATGAACCAAAGACTAAGGAGATGAACCAAAGACTAAGGAGATGAACTATATAAAGATGAGACCTCCGTCTGTTTAAGGTACAATACAGGATTAAACACTTTGACATTATTATAAATGTCTAATTGTTGGGGTATGTGTAATATTATATTATTATATACTTCAGTTTGACCCCGTGACCCCAAAGCGACTCACTTCCCCCTCTGAACACAAGGAGGCAACATGCTGGAGAGTGTTCATTTATTAATTGAATAAATGAATCCAATGTTTTCTAATGGTATAACAGGCTAGCTAGAGGGTTATATTATATCTATATGATATCATACAGGCTAGCCTGCCAATGCTACAGTTAGCCCTGAGCTCATAGCAGATAGCTTTAGCTTAGCTAGCGGTGCCTTCAGGATCACTCAAAGGCACTGTGTGTGTGTGTGTGTGTGTGTGTGTGTGTGTGTGTGTGTGTGTGTGTGTGTGTGTGTGTGTGTGTGTGTGTGTCTGTCTATGTGTCTGTCTGTGTGTCTGTCTGTCTGTCTAGCTGTGTGTGTGTGTGTGTGTGTGTGTGTGTGTGTGTGTGTGTGTGTGTGTGTGTGTGTGTGTGTGTGTGTGTGTGTGTGTGTGTGTGTGTGTGTGTGTGTGTGTGTGTGTGTGTGTGTGTGTGTGTGTGTGTCTGTGTCTGTCTGTCTACCTCACCCCCGAGGCCCTCACCCCCGAGGCCGCGCCCCGTGGTCCTCACCCCCGAGGCCCTCACCCCCGAGGCCCTCACCCCCGAGGCCCTCAGCCGCGCCCCGTGGTCCTCACCCCCGAGGCCCTCACCCCCGAGGCCCTCAGCCGCGCCCCGTGGTCCTCCATTAACCAAACTTGAGGAAGTGTACAAAGGGCTGAGGTTCTCGTTACTGACGACAGATTCACAGCCTTGAAAGCCATCGTCATTCCTACCCCTCAACCAACCTCCACTCTTCCTGCTCAATAATGAGCCATAGATCTCTAGACAGGGATCAATAATGAGCCATAGATCTCTAGACAGGGATCAATAATGAGCCATAGATCTCTAGACATCATTAATTCTACCAGTAGAACTAATTCCTGATCAGTCTGATCACAGTTAGACAGTTAGTACCACATTAATGAGCCAGAGCATCGCGGAGCAGGTGTCTCACCTTGTTGGGATCAGTCCAATACAGGAAGTAGCCTTTAGGGTCCACCCGTAAGGTCACCGGGGTCACCGCCGTCGAGTCCTACCAGGGAGACAAGGGAAGGGTTATGTATAGAAGATGCACACACACACACACACACACACACACACACACACACACACACACACACACACACACACACACACACACACACACACACACACACACACACACACACACACACACACACACACACACACACACACACACACACACACACACACACTAACTCCCGGCAACAGCAGATATTATTGGATGTTTCTATAAAAAGACGTCTTTGTATTTTCCTGAGTGACCACAGCGGAAACCACCTCCATCAGGACCACCTCCATCACCTCCACCTCCATCTATGGCCCACTATGGCCCCACGTTGCCATAGCAACCAGAGGCACTTCTTGTGAATTCAATTAGCGGACTCCAAAACTAATCACACAACTCATCCTTTGGGGTTAGTTTCACGTGGATTCACAGCAGCTTGGCCTCCAGGCTCCATAGCATAGCATCAGTAGCATCATTAGCATCCTTAGCATCAGTAGCATCAGTAGCATCATTGGCATCATTAGCATTATTAGCATCATTAGCACAGGACAATAGTCCCCAACAGTCCCCTCTCAAACACACTCTGGGCTTTGTTTGTTTTCCAATCAATACGATCCGCTAACGATCCATCGTCATCGTCATGACGTGACTAATTCCTACTCAACAAACTCATCTCATTCATGCCGTTAATGCATCGTAATTTAGGATTAGGATTTAGGATAAATCCACACTGTAGAGAGAGAGGAGAGAGAAGATGGAACAGAAAGAGAGAGAGAGAGAGAGAGAGAGAGAGAGAGAGAGAGAGAGAGAGAGAGAGAGAGAGAGAGAGAGAGAGAGAGAGAGAGAGAGAGAGAGAGAGAGAGAGAGAGAGAGAGAGAGAGAGAGTACTAGATCAGTGCATGAGGGTAAAGCACATGTTGTCCCACTGAGGACGGGACCCTGATGAGATGAGACTGATCATTATGTCTCTAATTATATGATCAATAAGATGGAGCAGGCTCAGTATGGATCATCTTCAGGTTCTCCTTCAGAATGAGGCTCCATTGATACATCACACACTCCAACACTCATTCTCATCAAGAGGCCAGAGGCTCATATTCACAATATCCAATACATAGAGAGCTCACTACAGCCTCACTACAGCCTCCAGCCTCAAACCAAGAGCCTGTAGAGCAACAAGAGGTGATGGAGAGCTCACTACAGCCTCACTATAGCCTCACTACAGCCTCAGACCAAAAGCTTGTAGAGCAACAAGAGGTGATGGAGAGCTCACTACAGCCTCACTATAGCCTCACTACAGCCTCAGACCTAAAGCTTGTAGAGCAACAAGAGGTGATGGAGAGCTCACTACAGCCTCACTTAAGCCTCAAACTAATAAAATAATGTGTCGGAAAAAATTCCAAAGCATGACAGAGGACACGTGACAGAGGACACGTGACAGAGGACACGTGACACAGAGGAGGACACGTGACAGAGGACACGTGACACAGAGGACACGTGACACAGAGGAGGACACGTGACAGAGGACACGTGACACAGAGGAGGACACGTGACAGAGGACACGTGACAGAGGACACGTGATAGAGGACACGTGACAGAGGACACGTGACACAGAGGACACGTGACACAGAGGAGGACACGTGACAGAGGACACGTGACAGAGGACACGTGACACAGAGGAGGACACGTGACAGAGGACACGTGACAGAGGACACGTGACACAGAGGAGGACACGTGACAGAGGACACGTGACAGAGGACACATGACAGAGGACACGTGACACAGAGGACACGTGACACAGAGGAGGACACGTGACAGAGGACACGTGACATAGAAGAGGACACGTGACAGAGGACATGTGACAGAGGACACGTGACACAGAGGACACATGACACAGAGGAGGACACGTGACAGAGGACACGTGACAGAGGACATGTGACAGAGGACACGTGACACAGAGGACACGTGACACAGAGGAGGACACGTGACAGAGGATACGTGACAGAGGACACGCGACAGAGGACACGTGACACAGAGGACACGTGACAGAGGACACGTGACAAAGGACACGTGACAGAGGACACGTGACACAGAGGAGGACACGTGACAGAGGACACGTGACACAGAGGAGGACATGTGACAGAGGACACGCGACAGAGGACACGTGACAGAGGACACGTGACACAGAGGACACGTGACAGAGGACACGTGACAGAGGACACGCGACAGAGGACACGTGACAGAGGAGACGCGACAGAGGACACGTGACACAGAGGACACGTGACAGAGGACACGTGACACAGAGGAGGACATGTGACAGAGGACACGCGACAGAGGACACGTGACAGAGGACATGTGACACAGAGGACACGTGACACAGAGGACACGTGACAGAGGACACGTGACAGAGGACACGTGACACAGAGGAGGACACGTGACAGAGGACACATGACAGAGGACACGTGACAGAGGACACGTGACACAGAGGACACATGACAGAGGACATGTGACAGAGGACACGTGACAGAGGACACGTGACACAGAGGACACGTGACAGAGGACACGCGACAGAGGACACGTGACACAGAGGACATGTGACACAGAGGACACGTGACACAGAGGAGGACACGTGACAGAGGACACGCGACAGAGGACACGTGACAGAGGACATGTGACACAGAGGACACGTGACACAGAGGACACGTGACAGAGGACACGTGACACAGAGGACACGTGACACAGAGGAGGACACGTGACAGAGGACACGTGACACAGAGGACACGTGACAGAGGACACGTGACCCAGAGGACACGTGACAGAGGACACGTGACAGAGGACACGTGACACAGAGGAGGACACATGACAGAGGACACGCGACAGAGGACACGCGACAGAGGACACGTGACAGAGGACACGTGACAGAGGACACGTGACAGAGGACACATGACAGAGGACACGTGACAGAGGACACGTGACACAGAGGACACGTGACACAGAGGAGGACATATGACAGAGGACACGTGACACAGAGGACACGTGACAGAGGACACGTGACAAAGAACACGCGGCAGAGGACATTTGACAGAGGATACGTGACAGAGTACACGTGACAGAGGACACGTGACACAGAGGACACGTGACAGAGGACACGTGACACAGTGGAGAACACATGACAGAGGACGTGACACAGAAGAGGACACGTGACAGAGGACACGTGACACAGAGGACACGTGACACAGAGCACACGTGACAGAGGACACGTGACACAGAGGACACGTGACAGAGGACACGTGACACAGAGGAGGACACGTGATAGAGGACACGTGACAGAGGACACGTGACAGAGGACACGTGACACAGAGGAGGACACGTGACAGAGGACACGTGACAGAGGACACGCGACAGAGGACATGTGACACAGAGGACACGTGACACAGAGGAGGACACGTGACAGAGGACACGCGACAGAGGACACGTGACAGAGGACATGTGACACAGAGGACACGTGACACAGAGGAGGACACGTGACAGAGGACACGCGACAAAGGACACGTGACAGAGGACACGTGACACAGAGGACACGTGACACAGAGGAGGACACGTGACAGAGGACACGTGACACAGAGGACACGTGACACAGAGGAGGACACGTGACACAGAGGACACGTGACACAGAGGAGGACACGTGACACAGAGGAGGACACGTGACAGAGGACACGCGACAGAGGACACATGACAGAGGACACGTGACAGAGGACACGTGACAGAGGAGGACACATGACAGAGGACACGTGACAGAGGACACGTGACAGAGGAGGACACATGACAGAGGACACGTGACAGAGGACACGTGACACAGAGGACACGTGACACAGAGGAGGACATATGACAGAGGACACGTGACAGAGGACACGTGACACAGAGGACACGTGACAGAGGACACGTGACAAAGAACACGCGGCAGAGGACATTTGACAGAGGATACGTGACAGAGTACACGTGACAGAGGACACGTGACACAGAGGACACGTGACAGAGGACACGTGACACAGTGGAGAACACATGACAGAGGACGTGACACAGAAGAGGACACGTGACAGAGGACACGTGACACAGAGGACACGTGACACAGAGGACACGTGACAGAGGACACGTGACACAGAGGAGGACACGTGACAGAGGACACGTGACACAGAGGACTCCCACCCTTCCTCATCCACTCCATCCCTTCCTCATCCACTCCCTCCCTTCCTCATCCACTCCATCCCTTCCACATCCACTCCATCCCTTCCTCATCCACTCCCTCCCTTCCTCATCCACTCCATCCCTTCCTCATCCACTCCCTCCCTTCCTCATCCACTCCATCCCTTCCTCGTCCACTCCCACCCTTCCTCATCCACTCCATCCCTTCCTCATCCACTCCCTCCCTTCCTCATCCACTCCATCCCTTCCTCATCCACTCCATCCCTTCCTCATCCACTCCATCCCTTCCTCATCCACTCCATCCCTTCCTCATCCACTCCCTCCCTTCCTCATCCACTCCATCCCTTCCTCATCCATTCCATCCCTTCCTCATCCACTCCATCCCTTCCTCATCCACTCCATCCCTTCCTCATCCACTCCCTCCATTCCTCATCCACTCCATCAGAGCGCATCTTTTCAAAAGTCGGCTTCATTGTGACCAAGACACAGAGCTCACTTCTCCCGGACAACGGAGAAAAGTTAGCCTAAGCCTCTATTTATTTATTTGTTAGTTTATATAATTTATATTTATTTTACATTGTTAAAAGAAACAAAAAATATAGTTTCAATTTAGTTTTTTAACAAAAGACAGTTTTTACTCATTGTTTGTTTTCTAAAGTGATTTAGTTGGTTTTAAAAGTTGTGTGATGTTGATGTTGATGCACACACACACACACACACACACACACACACACACACACACAAGCGAGTGTCACTACACACACACACACACACACAAGCAAGCGTCACTACACACACACATAAGCGAGTGTCACTACACACACACACACACACACAAGCATGGTCACTACACACACACAAGCATGTGTCACTACACACCCACGCGCACACACACAAACACACACACACAAACACACACACACACACATAAGCGAGTGTCACTACACACACACAAACACAAACACACACACACACACACATAAGCGAGTGTCACTACACACACAAACACACACACACACACACATAAGCGAGTGTCACTACACACACACACACACACACACACACAAGCATGGTCACTACACACACACAAGCGCGTGTCACTACACACACACAAGCGCGTGTCACTACACACACACACACAAGCACGTGTCACTACACACACACATAAGCGCGTGTCACCACACACACACACACACACACACACACACACACACACACAAGCACGTGTCACTACACGCACACAAGCGCGTGTCACAACACACACACACACACAACCGTGTGTCCTCACACACACACACACACACACACACACACACATGCGCGCACACACACACATGCGCGCACACACACACAATCAATGTAGGCCTACCACGCGCACCAGAACGTAAAGTAACGGTTTATTTTGAGCGCCATATCTCAGCTCTACCGCAGCGACACGCGCACTTCAAATGCTGCGCCGCGCGCGAGGCTGTTGCGTTAGACCCCTAACCGCCCCCTGTGCGGGGGGGGGCAGACCGTCTAACGTAACAGCCTCGCGGAAGGCGGAGCGGCGGGCTGTTTGTTGGTCTCGCGGAGCGGCGGGGGGGAGGTACTCACGTCGTCCCATTTCATGAAGGAGTCGCCGCTCCTCAGGCGCTCCGGGACGGACACGGGCTTCAGCTGGAGGGCATGAACCCCCGGCTGGGCCCCGGCCATCAGCCCTCCTCTCCGGGGGACCCGCTCCTCTCTCCCGGTGTACTCGCTCCTCTCTCCCGGGGGACCCGCTTCTCTCTCCGGGGGACTCGCTCCTCTCTCCGGGGGGACCCGCTCTTCTCTCCGGGGGGACCTGCTCCTCTCTCCCGGGGGACCCGCTCCTCTCTCCCGGTGTACTCGCTCCTCTCTCCCGGGGGACCCGCTTCTCTCTCCGGGGGACTCGCTCCTCTCTCCGGGGGGACCCGCTCTTCTCTCCGGGGGGACCTGCTCCTCTCTCCCGGTGTACTCGCTCCTCTCTCCCGGTGGACTCGCTCCTCTCTCCCGGTGGACTCGCTCCTCTCTCCCGGTGGACTTGCTCCTCTTTCCGGGGGGACCCGCTCCTCTCTCCCGGTGGACTCGCTCCTCTCTCCGGGGGGACCCGCTCCTCTCTCCGGAGGACCCGCTCCTCTCTCCCGGTGGACTCGATCCTCTCTCCGGGGGGGACCCGCTCCTCTCTCCCGGTGGACTCGCTCCTCTCTCCCGGTGGACCCGCTCCTCCCTCCCGGTGGACTCGCTCCTCTCTCCCGGTGGACTCGCTCCCCTCTCCCGGTGGACTCCGCTCGGTACTTTAACGTAAGCGCGAGCTGCTGTCTTTCCCGCCTTCCCGTTGGCGGGTCGGTGCTGTGAAGGTCTCGCGCAGCGGCGGAAGAAGCGACGTTGCAGGTCGCGAGGGAGAGCAGTGAATGAGCGCGTGTCTGCTCCGCGCTCACATGTTTAAAGCTCCCTCCCTTCGGAGTGAGCGCTCTGGCTCCCCCTGGCGGTCCGGTGGATAACGGTAACCAGCAGGCCACAACAATAAGGGGTTATTGGTTTATAAATGGGAGGATAATGTTGTTGATTTATTTAGAGATTTAATCAGGAGCTCCAAGCGGACAGAATGTTGCGTTCAGAAATCAGAAATCACTTTTTTCAGTTCATCACAGCCAAACATACTGTTTTCACACTTAATACGGGAGTCCATACCGTAGTAGTTAGTGCGCATCGAATCCACTTCTGTTCACACTCTCTTCTACACCAGGTTTCCATTCACACATGATAGAGAAGCAAATGCGCATTAAATGAGGTGACTGGTAAGTTTAGTGTGTGAAGTGAAAGTAATGCGCATTAAAGATTCTGTTCACACACACAGGAAGCAAAACCCGTAGTAGTTTGATTGCTTTACACCCAAACTAGCTACTTCTGGATCGAAACCACCTACCAAAGGTGGATTAGTTAATGCGCATTGCTTGCCAGTGGGAAAGCAAAAGCGCGAATACCGTATTTTAGCCCAGTGTGAAACCGGTATCAGTGCACATCGACTGCACTCGTAACACGTCGTAAGTGTGAACACTTATGTTCACACTCTCTTCTAATTCGCGACTCGATACCCGGTTTTCGTTCACACACACGATAGAGAAGCGAATTAGGAGACTGGTAAGTTTGGTCTCAGTTTACCACATGGTCCCATCAACGAGAGGCCACGTCACATCCAAGAATGATCAGTCTATTCAAAATGGATCCCAATAACAAACACACGTGTAGTAACTCAATGATCCATTTGGAAGAAGAAATATCACGGATTGGTTAGCGATCTGATAGAAGAAGAGAGGTTATAAGGATGAGTGTCAGTACCTCTCACTCCCCAGCAGTCAGTACACAGGTGTATAAGGTATAAAGAGGAGACACCAGTATAAGGAGACACCAGTATAAAGAGGAGACACCAGTATAAGGAGACACCAGTATAAGGAGACACCAGTATAAAGAGGAGACACCAGTATAAGGAGACACCAGTATAAATAGGAGACACCAGTATAAGGAGACACCAGTATAAAGAGGAGACACCAGTATAAGGAGACACCAGTATAAAGAGGAGACACCAGTATAAGGAGACACCAGTATAAAGAGGAGACACCAGTATAAGTAGACACAAGTATAAAGAGGAGACACCAGTATAAGGAGACACCAGTATGAAGAGGAGACACAAGTATAAGGAGACACCAGTATAAAGAGGAGACACCAGTATAAGGAGACACAAGTATAAAGAGGAGACACCAGTATAAGGAGACACCAGTATAAAGAGGAGACACCAGTATAAGGAGACACCAGTATAAATAGGAGACACCAGTATAAGGAGGAGACACCAGTATAAGGAGACACCAGTATAAAGAGGTGACACCAGTATAAGGAGACACCAGTATAAAGAGGAGACACCAGTATAAGGAGACACCAGTATAAGGAGGAGACACCAGTATAAGGAGGAGACACCAGTATAAAGAGGAGACACCAGTATAAGGAGGAGACACCAGTAGAAGGAGGAGACACCAGTATAAGGAGGAGACACCAGTATAAGGAGACACCAGTATAAGGAGGAGACACCAGTATAAAGAGGAGACACCAGTATAAGGAGGAGACACCAGTATAAGGAGACACCAGTATAAGGAGGAGACACCAGTATAAAGAGGAGACACCAGTATAAGGAGGAGACACCAGTATAAGGAGACACCAGTAGAAGGAGGAGACACCAGTAGAAGGAGGAGACACCAGTATAAGGAGGAGACACCAGTATAAGGAGGCGACACCAGTATCACCAGTATAAAGAGGAGAACCAGTATAAGGAGACACCAGTATAAGGAGGAGACACCAGTAGAAGGGCAAGGCTCAGGGTTCAAAACATAATGATGAGGTTTTTCATGTATTTGCTTGTTCATCCATTGGTGGAACCAGCGATTCCCGGACCACGAGCTAACCGCACGTGGAGAGCATTCCGGATATGGAGAAGGCAGTGAAGTGTGGTCAGGGGAGGCAGAGGAGGCACTGCCTCCCCTGCCTCCCCTGCCTCCACAAAGAAACAAAGAAATAAACATTTCTCCACTGATCTGTGATATAAATGTAATTGTTGTATGATTCCAATCATTCCAATCATTTTTATAGTCAATATCACTGAATTAGTGTATTTTCCTGTTCAACCAGACGCGAAGGGAGGAGGACGAGCTGAGCCTCTGGGATCGATCCCTCCCACACTGGGCTGAGCATCATCTCGCTGTACGTCACCGATGGCTGGACTCACTTCTATGTCCTCACGCTCATGTATTCATAGTCTAGTCATGTATTCATAGTCTAGTCATGTATTCATAGTCTAGTCATGTGTTCATAGTCTAGTCATGTATTCATAGTCTAGTCATGTATTCATAGTCTAGTCATGTATTCATAGTCTAGTCATGTATTCATAGTCTAGTCATGTGTTCATAGTCTAGTCATGTGTTCATAGTCTAGTCATGTGTTCATAGTCTAGTCATGTATTCATAGTCTAGTCATGTGTTCATAGTCTAGTCATGTATTCACCGATGAGTAGAACATATTAGTCTTGATCTGACATGACTCCGCAGCAGTGTGTGTGTGTGTGTAAAGAAGGCTGATATGGGATATGAAACATAAGCAGTAGTCAATGAGCAGACAGCTGAATGGTGAGTTTATGCTCCTCTGTTGAATTCATAGATTTGTAAATCTGACTAAGAAAGAGTCAGAGCCTCCCAGCCTCCAGCCTCCAGCCTCCAGCCTCACCTCACTGGGAGGAGGCGCAAGCGCCAGACTTTGTGGAAAGGTGAAAGTAATGCTCATTAAAGATTTGCATTAAATGTGAAAACGGTAAGAGAACTTAAAGGCAGGTCCAGAGAGAGAGAGAGAGAGAGAGAGAGAGAGAGAGAGAGAGAGAGGGGGGGGGGTATAATATTCTATATAACTGACTCATTGTTTACCAATGAGTCATGAGAAGAAGCCACCTCTCTCTCCCTCTATCCCTCCCTCCCTCCCTCCCTCCCTCCCTCCCTCCCTCCCTCCCTCCCTCTCTCTCTCTCTCTCTCTCTCTCTCTCTCTCTCTCTCTCTCTCTCTCTCTCTCTCTCTCTCTCTCTCTCTCTCTCTCTCTCTCTCTCTCTCTCTCTCTCTCTCTCTCTCTCTCTCTATTGTTGGCGGTCAACAGGTGGGTCGCATGTTGTTTTGGGGATCAATGGTTCCGATTTCTCTGAATCCGAATGAGGGACACAGCACAGGGAATGGGCTGAGTTAGTCCAGACGGGCCTCCGGGTGGTGAGGCCTACTGAGTGGACAGGACTGAAGAGTCAAGTCTGTTCTTTTTGTGAACACAACGCACAGCAGCGACACCGTGTGGTCATCATATGCTAATGCTATTTGAGCCGTGACGTAAGGGTCCGTACTGTCATTGAGTTGTGTGTAAGTGAGGGCTGAACAATTCATCAGAATATCATCAAAATATTTGCGACATGGCCAAGTGTAATATCCATTTTTATTTACTCCTGAAGTAAGAAAATATGTATTTTTTAAATGTAATTATTCTAACTTGTGTTGTATATAAACTATCCCCAATGACCAATGACAAGCATGAGCAAACATGAATAGGTCAGTCAGTACACCTCACTCCCCAGCAGTCAGTACACCTCACTCCCCAGCAGTCAGTACACCTCACTCCCCAGCAGTCAGTACACCTCACTCCCCAGCAGTCAGTACACCTCACTCCCCAGCAGTCAGTACACCTCACTCCCCAGCAGTCAGTACACCTCACTCCCCAGCAGTCAGTACACCTCACTCCCCAGCAGTCAGTACACCTCACTCCCCAGCAGTCAGTACACCTCACTCCCCTCAGCGACGCTCTACATTCAAATGGGTTTTATTCTCCATATGCAACAAGTACAATAGAAAGCTTCCTCCTCATTCCCTCCTGCAGTGTTACCTACAAGTTAACACTATATGCTTTACTTTGTACTTTACAACACAATACTACAACAACACAATACTACAACAACACAATACTACAACAACACAATACTACAACAACGCAATACTACAACAACACAATACTACAACAACACTATACTACAACAACACAATACTACAACAACACTATACTACAACAACACAATACTACAACAACACAATACTACAACAACACAATACTACAACAAAACTATACTACAACAACACAATACTACAACAACACTATACTATAACAACACAATACTATAACAACACTATACTATAACAACACTACACTACAACAACACTATACTACAACAACACTATACTATAACAACACTATACTATAACAACAACACTATACTACAACAACACTATACTATAACAACAATACTATACTATAACAACACTATACTATAACAACACTATACTATAACAACAACACTATACTATACAACACTATACTATAACAACACTATACTATAACAACACTATACTATAACAACACTATACTACAACAACACTATACTATAACAACAACACTATACTATAACAACACTATACTATAACAACACTATACTATAACAACAACACTATAGTATAACAACACTATACTATAACAACACTATACTATAACAACAACACTATACTATAACAACACTATACTATAACAACACTATAGTATAACAACAACACTATACTATAACAACACTATACTATAACAACACTATACTGTAACAACAACACTATACTATAACAACAACACTATACTATAACAACACTATACTATAACAACAACACTATACTATAACAACACTATACTATAACAACACTATACTATAACAACACTATACTATAACAACAACACTATACTATAACAACACTATACTATAACAACAACACTATACTATAACAACACTATAGTATAACAACAACACTATACTATAACAACACTATACTATAACAACACTATACTATAGCAACACTATACTATAACAACAACACTATAGTATAACAACACTATACTATAACAACACTATACTATAACAACAACACTATACTATAACAACAACACTATACTATAACAACACTATACTATAACAACAACACTATAGTATAACAACACTATACTATAACAACAAGACTATACTATAACAACACTATACTATAACAACACTATACTATAACAACAACACTATACTATAACAACAACACTATACTACAACAACAACACTATACTATAACAACACTATACTATAACAACAACACTATACTATAACAACACTATACTATAACAACACTATACTATAACAACACTATACTATAACAACAACACTATACTATAACAACACTATACTATAACAACAACACTATAGTATAACAACACTATACTATAACAACAAGTCTATACTATAACAACACTATACTATAACAACACTATACTATAACAACAAGACTATAGTATAACAACACTATACTATAACAACAAGACTATACTATAACAACACTATACTATAACAACACTATACTATAACAACAACAACACTATACTATAACAACACTATACTATAACAACACTATACTATAACAACACTATACTATAACAACACTATACTATAACAACAACACTATACTATAACAACACTATAGTATAACAACAACACTATACTATAACAACACTATACTATAACAACACTATACTATAACAACACTATACTATAACAACAACACTATAGTATAACAACACTATACTATAACAACACTATACTATAACAACAACACTATACTATAACAACAACACTATACTATAACAACACTATACTATAACAACACTATACTATAACAACAACACTATACTATAACAACAACACTATACTATAACAACACTATACTATAACAACAACACTATACTATAACAACACTATACTATAACAACACTATACTATAACAACAACACTATACTATAACAACACTATACTATAACAACACTATACTATAACAACACTATACTATAACAACAACACTATACTATAACAACACTATACTATAACAACAACACTATAGTATAACAACACTATACTATAACAACACTATACTATAACAACAACACTATACTATAACAACACTATACTATAACAACACTATACTATAACAACAACACTATACTATAACAACACTATACTATAACAACACTATACTATAACAACACTATACTATAACAACAACACTATACTATAACAACACTATACTATAACAACAACACTATAGTATAACAACACTATACTATAACAACAAGACTATACTATAGCAACACTATACTATAACAACACTATACTATAACAACACTATACTATAACAACAACACTATAGTATAACAACACTATAGTATAACAACACTATAGTATAACAACACTATACTATAACAACACTATACTATAACAACACTATACTATAACAACACTATACTATACTATAACAACAACACTATACTATAACAACACTATACTATAACAACAACACTATACTATAACAACACTATAGTATAACAACACTATACTATAACAACACTATACTATAACAACAACACTATACTATAACAACACTATACTATAACAACACTATACTATAACAACACTATACTATAACAACACTATACTACAACAACAACACTATACTATAACAATTATAATTCTATATAGTGGGTAGTGTGATACGGTCCATTCTATATAGTGGGTAGTGTGATACGGCCCATTCTATATAGTGGGTAGTGTGATACGGTCCATTCTATATAGTGGGTAGTGTGATACGGCCCATTCTATATAGTGGGTAGTGTGATACGGTCCATTCTATATAGTGGGTAGTGTGATACGGCCCATTCTATATAGTGGGTAGTGTGATACGGCCCATTCTATATAGTGGGTAGTGTGATACGGCCCATTCTATATAGTGGGTAGTGTGATACGGCCCATTCTATATAGTGGGTAGTGTGATACGGCCCATTCTATATAGTGGGCCGGTGTGTTCGACCTGCGTTGAATTTCTTTACGTAATTTTTTTTTTTTCAGCAAACGGCGGCCCAAATGTGAGTCGGCCCTTCTGGCATTTGCCAGAACTGCCAGATTGCCAGTCCGCCCCTGCACACATACGCCAATGATAAAAGCACTCGGCAGCTAACGGCTGGGTGCTCTCTCAGAGGTCCTCAAAGCAGAACTCCCGCTCTCTGAATATGAGCTCTTCAAAGAGCCGCAGGATGCGGCCTGGAACTATAAAAAGAACAGGTCTTTCATGTGGGCGGTTAGGAGGTTAGCCATTCCCCGGCTGGCCAGCAGAGGGCGCTGTGGTCCCACCTCGGGCTGAGATCAACCAGGAAGTGGCTTTCATCACGTGACTCTATTGTCCATTCAGCTCTGAGATAACGGGGAACATGTGCGGGAAAATTATCCGTTAAAAACTAACACACACACACACACACACACACACACACACACACACACACACACACACACACACACACACACACACACACACACACACACACACACACACACACACACACACACACACACACACACACCTGGAGCTCAGAGAGGCTTTACTCTCTCTCCCTCTCTCTCTCTCTCTCTCTCTCTCTCTCTCTCTCTCTCTCTCTCTCTCTCTCTCTCTCTCTCTCTCTCTCTCTCTCTCTCTCTCTCTCTCTCTCTCTACACTACACACACACACTACACACACTACACACACACACACACACTACACTTCACACACGACATTACACACACTACACACACACACACTGCACACACACACACACACACACACACACACTACACACACACTACACACACACACACACACACACACTACACTTCAGACACACTACACACACACACTACATTACACACACACTACACACACACCCACACACACACACTACACACACACACTACACTACAGCTACCAAAACAAAGGCTCCATAATGGAGTCAGCCAACATGGAGGAGAGTTCCCACCGTCTCTGATGTAGAGAAACCTCCGACCACACAGAGGCCCTTTCACCGGCCTCCGAGGACGGCCTCACCTGCGAGGCAGCTGGCCTACGCTCTCCTCATTATACGCCCTGTCAATCTGAGCACAGAGGGGAAACACCCAGGCCACTTCTGACCCCTGTGAGTCATAGTCCACCCTGTGAGTCATAGTCCACTCCCTGAGTCATAGTCCACCCTGAGTCATAGTCCACTCCCTGAGTCATAGTCCTCCCGTGAGTCATAGTCCACTCGGTGAGTCATAGTCCCCCCTGAGTCATAGTCCACCCTGAGTCATAGTCCTCCCTGAGTCATAGTCCTCCCTGAGTCACAGTCCACTCCCTGAGTCATAGTCCTCTCGTGAGTCATAGTCCACTCCCTGAGTCATAGTCCTCCCTGAGTCATAGTCCACTCCCTGAGTCATAGTCCTCCCTGAGTCACAGTCCCCCCCCTGAGTCATAGTCCTCTCGTGAGTCATAGTCCACTCCCTGAGTCATAGTCCTCCCTGAGTCATAGTCCACTCCCTGAGTCATAGTCCTCCCTGAGTCATAGTCCACTCCCTGAGTCATAGTCCACCCTGAGTCATAGTCCTCCCTGAGTCATAGTCCTCCCTGAGTCATAGTCCTCCCTGAGTCATAGTCCACTCCCTGAGTCATAGTCCTCCCGTGAGTCATAGTCTACTCGCTGAGTCATAGTCCTCCCTGAGTCATAGTCCACTCGCTGAGTCATAGTCCTCCCTGAGTCATAGTCCACCCTGAGTCATAGTCCACTCCCTGAGTCATAGTCCTCCCTGAGTCATAGTCCACTCCCTGAGTCATAGTCCTCCCGTGAGTAATAGTCCATTCGCTGAGTATAGTCCTCCCTGAGTCATAGTCCACTCGTGAGTCATTGTCCACTCTGTGAGTCATAGTCCACTCCGTAAGTCATAGTCCTCCCTGAGTCATAGTCCTCCCTGAGTCATAGTCCACTCTGTGAGTCATAGTCCACTCCGTAAGTCATAGTCCTCCCTGAGTCATAGTCCTCCCCGAGTCATAGTCCACTCTGTGAGTCATAGTCCACTCCGCAAGCCATAGTCCTCCCTGAGTCATAGTCCTCCCTGAGTCATAGTCCACTTTGTGAGTCATAGTAAACTCCGTAAGTCATATTCCGCCCCTTGAGCCATAGTCCACTCTGTGAGTCATAGTCCACTCCGTAAGTCATATTCCGCCCCGTGAGCCATAGTCCACTCTGTGAGTCATAGTCTGTAAATCATAGTCCACTCCGTAAGTCATAGTCCACTCTGTGAGTCATAGTCTGTGAGTCATAGTCCGTGAGTCATAGTCCACTCCCTGAGTCATAGTCCTCCCGAGAGTCATAGTCCACTCCCTGAGTCTTAGTCCGCTTTGTGAGTCACAGACCGCTTCTTAAGTCATACTCCGCCCCGTGAGTCATAGTCCTCCCCGAGAGTCATGAGTCCTCCCTGGCAGTACAGTCATGTGCGTACAGAGAGTACAGCCGGGGACCGAGGCAGCAGCCTTGGGGTGCTCCGGTGTTGAGGACCAGAGTGGATGAGATGTTGTTCCTAATCTTCACCACTTGAGGCCTGCCGTCAGGAAGTCCATAATCAGGTTACAGATGGGGGCGCCCAGACCTAGGTCCCTCAGTTATAGGACCAGCTTGGAGGGAACGATGGTGTTGAACGCTGAGTGAACTGAGCAGGCAGACACATGGAGGTAAATCAAACACACCTCAGCAGTCTCAGTGCTTTAGGCTGGTGTCATGGAGACGGGAGAAAGGAAATGCACTTTTGACTTCTGGTGACGAGATGTTCTCTTACCTTCCTTTGTAAAAAAAAGCGCAAAAAAAATAAATGCAAAATGACTGTAGTGTAATGTGATGAGAAAGAAGTCCTGCCTTCAGTCCTGGATGTTCTGCTCTCATCCAGGAACTGAAGCGTCTCATATCCCTGGACAAGGAACGCCTGGTTTGTTCAGTTCTGTTCTCACTTA
>CM051019.1:26049771-26052271 GCA_027704905.1 Muraenolepis orangiensis
TCATAACATGTCATTAACATGACACTATCATAACATGTCATTAACATTACACTGTCATATCATTAACATTACAATATCATAACATGTCATTAACATTACACTGTCATAACATGTCATTAACATTTCACTATCATAACATGTCATTAACATTACACTATCATAACATGTCATTCACATTACACTATCATAACATGTCATTAACATTACACTGTCATAACATTAACATTACAATATCATAACATGTCATTAACATTACACTGTCATAACATGTCATTAACATTTCACTATCATAACATGTCATTAACATGACTCTATCATAACATGTCATTAACATGACTCTATCATAACATGTCATTAACATGACACTATCATAACATGTCATTAACATGACACTATCATAACATGGCATTAACATGACACTATCATAACATGTCATTAACATGACACTATCATAACATGTCATTAACATGACACTATCATAACATGTCATTAACATGACACTATCATAACATGTCATTAACATGACTCTATCATAACATGTCATTAACATGACACTATCATAACATGTCATTAACATGACACTATCATAACATGTCATTAACATGACACTGTCATATCATTAACATTACAATATCATAACATGTCATTAACATTACACTGTCATAACATGTCATTAACATTACACTATCATAACATGTCATTCACATTACACTATCATAACATGTCATTAACATTACACTGTCATAACATTAACATTACAATATCATAACATGTCATTAACATGACTCTATCATAACATGTCATTAACATTACACTATCATAACATGTCATTAACATGACACTATCATAACATGTCATTAACATGACACTATCATAACATGTCATTAACATTACACTATCATAACATGTCATTAACATTACTCTATCATAACATGTCATTAACATGACACTATCATAACATGTCATTAACATGACTCTATCATAACATGTCATTAACATGACACTATCATAACATGTCATTAACATGACACTATCATAACATGTCATTAACATGACACTATCATAACATGTCATTAACATTACTCTATCATAACATGTCATTAACATTACACTATCATAACATGACATTAACATTACACTATCATAACATGTCATTAACATTACACTATCATAACATGTCATTAACATTACACTATCATAACATGTCATTAACATTACACTGTCATATCATTAACATTACAATATCATAACATGTCATTAACATTACACTGTCATAACATGTCATTAACATTTCACTATCATAACATGTCATTAACATTACACTATCATAACATGTCATTCACATTACACTATCATAACATGTCATTAACATTACACTGTCATAACATTAACATTACAATATCATAACATGTCATTAACATGACTCTATCATAACATTAACATTACAATATCATAACATGTCATTAACATGACTCTATCATAACATGTCATTAACATTACACTATCATAACATGTCATTAACATTACACTATCATAACATGTCATTAACATGACACTATCATAACATGTCATTAACATTACACTATCATAACATGTCATTAACATTACACTATCATAACATGTCATTAACATGACACTATCATAACATGTCATTAACATGACACTATCATAACATGTCATTAACATTACACTATCATAACATGTCATTAACATGACTCTATCATAACATGTCATTAACATGACACTATCATAACATGTCATTAACATGACACTATCATAACATGTCATTAACATGACACTATCATAACATGTCATTAACATGACACTATCATAACATGTCATTAACATTACACTATCATAACATGTCATTAACATGACTCTATCATAACATGTCATTAACATGACACTATCATAACATGTCATTAACATGACACTATCATAACATGTCATTAACATGACACTATCATAACATGTCATTAACATTACACTATCATAACATGTCATTAACATTACACTGTCATATCATTAACATTACAATATCATAACATGTCATTAACATTACACTGTCATAACATGTCATTAACATTTCACTATCATAACATGTCATTAACATTACACTATCATAACATGTCATTCACATTACACTATCATAACATGTCATTAACATTACACTGTCATAACATTAACATTACAATATCATAACATGTCATTAACATGACTCTATCATAACATGTCATTAACATTACACTATCATAACATGTCATTAACATTACACTATCATAACATGTCATTAACATGACACTATCATAACATGTCATTAACATTACACTATCATAACATGTCATTAACATTACACTATCATAACATGTCATTAACATTACACTATCATAACATGTCATTAACATGACACTATCATAACATGTCATTAACATTACACTATCATAACATGTCATTAACATGACTCTGTCATAACATGTCATTAACATGACACTATCATAAC
>CM051019.1:26057271-26079771 GCA_027704905.1 Muraenolepis orangiensis
CCATTTGAGTTCGACCTCCCTTTTAGCTTCGGCTGCTGCCTTGAAGCCCCTGAAGGAGTGAGGCTGTCCAGCCCTCAGCTCCTGGCTCTTCTGCAAGATGATTGACCTGCTGACTGCATTCAGTGTGCCTAGCTTCCTCAGTCTGTAGTCCACCTTGCCACATTGTCTTTCCATGCCAATGTTGTGCACAGAGGTTCCATCGATGTTACTCGCCTGATCGCTCACGGGGTAGTCCATTTTGAAGGCCTCCTCATCAATTCCATAGTCCCTCCTCTGTCTGGCCAGGACAGTCTGTAGGTGGGGCAGCATTAGGTTGGTCAGCTTCTTCACTTCCTCCAAGTGCTCTGCAGCTAGGTCAGACACAGAGTTCAGGACCTCCTCCTTGTAAGTCTTCTTTACGCCACTGAATTGTCACTGATTGGCTGGCCCAAGCCTGTATGCAGTCCCTTGTAGAACTCCCTGAGCTGAGTATGGGTAGCATCTTTCTCTATGGTCCTGGCATAGAAGGGCTCCACCAAGTGCACACCCAGGCAGGCAAACACCACGAGGGCACACACCAGGCCAGGCAGGCTAGGCGGTTGTTGATGTGAGGATTCTGGCTCAGGAACTCTGCCAGATGGTCATAGTGGTATATTAGGACTGCTGCTGCCCTGGAGAGGCACCCAAACCTACTATCTTTGTAGGCAAACAGCACACTTGATACCTGCCTTTGCTCAAGGAAGAGGAGGAATTGCTTGTAGCGGTTCCAGGGCTTGTGAGCGAATTCAGGAGCCACCAACTTGAGGCACATGTCTAGTGCTTGTCCAGCCACACTGACATTCTTGCTGTCTACCTCCAGATCCACCATGAAACATTTCAGCACTTGCTCCATCTTCATATCTGCCTCCACCATAACCTTATTCATGGCACTGCTGAATCCCAGTGTAGTGTGGGTGCCACAAAAGAGCTGTCCTGCTGGTGTTTCCAGGTTGTACATTGTTGTACTGCCAGCAGCATTGAAAACCCCTTGTTGTGCTCTGTACTATCTGTCATATGTGCATCTACAAGCTTATACACATCCTCAACACTGACTCCTCTGACCAACGCCAGTATCTCAAAGCCCATATCCACCTGCATTGCTATGTCCTGAGTTGTCTCTCCTTGGATTGGCAGGATAGGCAGAGGAAATGGGTTGTCTTGACCCACATCCCCAGAGAAGGAATAGTCCATTAATCTGTATTTTCATTCTTTTTTTCGATTTCGTTTTTTGGGCATGGTGGGGGGTTTATTTCATGCTCGGTACCCACTTCTTATACAAAATATCTTTCAAATGACCCAATGCATCACCACTGAAATGGGCGTAATCAGTTTCCAAAATTATTATTTTTGACTCAATTATCTCCCCATAGTCTATTATCTTCATAATATAGCTTTCCTCTTGGTTGCGCTGCTTCCAACCTCAGATCGAGGTTTGGAGGCTGGCCTTTATGTTAGAGCTGGGGCGGCAGTATAGCTCAGGAGGTAGAGCGGTCGCCTCACAACCAGAAGGTTGCTGGTTTGATCCCCGCCGCCGCCTCCTCCCAGCAAAAGCTGTCAAGGTGTCCTTGAGCAAGACACCCTAACCCTAACCCTAACTGCTCCCGACTTGATGGCTGTCTCCTTGATGGCTGACTCCGCCGTTGGTGGTTGAATGTGTGTATGAATGGTGAATGTGAGACTTGATATGTAAAGCGCTTTGAGTAACCATTGGTTAGAAAAGCGCTATAGAAATGTCCATTTACCACTTTTATTTTGTTAATATTAAATTAATATTAACGAATTAATATATATGTAATTAAAATGACAAATAAATAAAAAAATCAATGTTTGATGCTTCTGTAGAGATGTGTGTGGCCACTGGCTGAGCTGGGCAGTAAAAGCACTCAAGGAGACTTGTTGAATTGTTTTGGTTGAACCTTTATCAAAGTGGACATTCAAGGCTCGGAATCCACTCTCACCACTGTCGAATAGATCCTCATGAACACATGCTAATGATTAGTTTGTTTTATTTTATTTTCAGTGAATAGTTGATGTGTCTTTATCGTTATGTTTCTTAAATTAAACTGCTTTGGTGCGACAATGTGCTGTTTAGTGAACAAACTTGTTAAAGCTGACATACTTTTGGTGGACTTAATAAAACTTTGTAGTCTAATCCCTTAAAAGCGCCTTTTATTTTTAAATTTTGACAGTATCCAAGCGATCTTAAAGCTGGTAATTGTAAATGCGGATGAATTGATTATAAATGCTTCGGATATGAATATAACTGTTGTACTTGACGATGTTAAGGTGATGCAGAGGTGGAATAATTCAGGTAGGACTGTCACTGAAGGCCTAGGTGGGAAATGAACGGCCCGCAACTGCATCTACCAACTAACTACCATCTAACTACCATCTAACTACCATCTAACTACCAACTAACTACCATCTAACTACCATCTAACTACCAACTAACTCCCATCTAACTACATCTAACTACCATCTAACTACCATCTAACTACCAACTAACTACCATCTAACTACCATCTAACTACCAACTAACTACCATCTAACTACCATCTAACTACCATCTAACTACCATCTAACTACCAACTAACTACCAACTAACTACCATCTAACTACCATCTAACTACCAACTAACTACCAACTAACTACCATCTAACTACCATCTAACTACCATCTAACTACCAACTAACTACCATCTAACTACCATCTAACTACCAACTGACTACCATCTAACTACCATCTAACTACCATCTAACTACCAACTAACTACCAACTAACTACCATCTAACTACCAACTAACTACCAACTAACTACCAACTAACTACCATCTAACTACCAACTAACTACCAACTAACTACCATCTAACTACCATCTAACTACCATCTAACTACCAACTAACTACCATCTAACTACCATCTAACTACCAACTAACTACCATCTAACTACCAACTAACTACCATCTAACTACCAACTAACTACCATCTAACTACCATCTAACTACCAACTAACTACCATCTAACTACCATCTAACTACCAACTAACTACCATCTAACTACCAACTAACTACCATCTAACTACCATCTAACTACCAACTAACTACCATCTAACTACCAAATAACTACCATCTAACTACCATCTAACTACCAACTAACTACAATCTAACTACCAACTAACTACCAACTAACTACCATCTAACTACCAACTAACTACCAACTAACTATCATCTAACTACCATCTAACTACCATCTAACTACCATCTAACTACCATCTAACTACCATCTAACTACCATCTATCTACCATCTAACTACCATCTAACTACCAACTAACTACCATCTAACTACCATCTAACTACCAACTGACTACCATCTAACTACCAACTAACTACCATCTAACTACCATCTAACTGCCATCTAACTACCAACTAACTACCATCTAACTACCATCTAACTACCAACTAACTACCATCTAACTACCAACTAACTACCATCAAACTACCAACTAACTACCATCTAACTACCAACTAACTACCATCTAACTACCATCTAACTACCATCTAACTACCAACAAACTACCATCTAACTACCAACAAACTACCATCTAACTACCATCTAACTACCATCTAACTACCATCTAACTACCATATTACTAATATTGAAATACCAACAAACTACAATGTAACTACAATGTAACTTCCATCTAACTACCAACTAACTACCATATTACTAACATCTAACTACCATCTAACTACCAACTAATCTCCATCTAACTAAAATTGCTACCGTATGCTTTTTAAAAATATCCCCCACTGGGTTCTAAACCTTCTCAAAAGAGCCATCAACGGCCATGTGATGTTTATATTTAGATAGATATATTTATATATTTATATATTTATATATTTATATAAACCACAAGGAGGCTTGAAACCATTTTACAAACACACATGGCATCAAGGCCCGTCTGTGGTGGTTCTGAGAGACGGAACACCATCAGAAGTTAACACATTACCAAGTTAAAGCTCTAGCTGTTCTATGAACACCACCCAAACCCCACCAGCACCACCCAAACCCCACCAGCACCACCAGCACCACCAGCACCACCCAAACCCCACCAGCACCACCCAAACCCCACCAGCACCACCCAAACCCCACCAGCACCACCAGCACCACCAGCACCACCCAAACCCCACCAGCACCACCCAAACCCCACCAGCACCACCCAAACCCCACCAGCACCACCAGCACCACCAGCACCACCCAAACCCCACCAGCACCACCAGCACCACCCAAACCCCACCAGCACCACCAGCACCACCCAAACCCCACCAGCACCACCCAAACCCCACCAGCACCACCAGCACCACCAGCACCACCCAAACCCCACCAGCACCACCAGCACCACCCAAACCCCACCAGCACCACCAGCACCACCAGCACCACCCAAACCCCACCAGCACCACCCAAACCCCACCAGCACCACCAGCACCACCAGCACCACCCAAACCCCACCAGCACCACCAGCACCACCAGCACCACCAGCACCACCCAAACCCCACCAGCACCACCCAAACCCCACCAGCACCACCAGCACCACCAGCACCACCCAAACCCCATCAGCACCACCCAAACCCCACCAGCACCACCCACCCCCAGCAGCACCACCCAAACCCCACCAGCACCACCCAAACCCCACCAGCACCACCCACCCCCACCAGCACCACCAGCACCACCCACCCCCACCAGCACCACCCACCCCCAGCAGCACCACCCAAACCCCACCAGCACCACCAGCACCACCCACCCCCAGCAGCACCACCCAAACCCCACCAGCACCACCAGCACCACCCACCCCCAGCAGCACCACCCAAACCCCACCAGCACCACCAGCACCACCCACCCCCAGCAGCACCACCCAAACCCCACCAGCACCACCCAAACCCCACCAGCACCACAAGTTGCTGTTGTTATTATGTATATATATATATGTATATATATACTGTATGTATATATATATATATATATACATATATTTATATACATATATTTATACAATATTGAGTATATATATATATATATATATAAATATATATATTCAATATTGTTGCATCAGACCTCTGACCGTTGATCTGATCTGATGGGCTAAGCGACAAACCACTTCCCAACCCACCAACCCTGGTGGCCTGCCGGGCGGTCCAGTGGAAACTCTTCGGTCTCGTTGGCAAAAACATTAATTTGGCTTCCCAAATGAATAAAGCGATCGTTGTTTTTCTCACTGAAGTGGTTCATGTGGATATTTGAGTTAAGCAAGGGCTCATAATCAAAGACTCACGCAAGTTCTACCCCTCTTCCCCTTCGAAGGAAGTTGTAATATCATGAGCTGTTGGAGAGGATTCTGTCTGGTTACAGAAAACTCACTTACCCGATAAAAACCATCCTACTTGGCTCCAAAGGGAGTTGGCTCACGTTGATTCATGTCCTAAATGCCCAGCATCAGGAATTGGATAAGGTGGTCAAATTATTGAAGGAGGGGAAGGAATATTTGATCTGGATCTCCTCCAACGTCATGAAGTGCCTTGGTATGTGGGGAATTTGGACATCTAAAAATATCATGCCTCAATAAAGACAAGGCCACGCGGCCCACGCGGCCCACGGGGCCCACGGGGCCCACGGGGCCCACGGGGCCCACGGGGCCCACGGGGCCCACGGGGCCCACGGGGCTCACGGGGCTCACGGAGCTCACGGAGCCCACGGGGCTCACGGAGCTCACGGGGCTCACGGGGCTCACGGAGCTCACGGAGCCCACGGGGCCCATGGGGCCCACAACCCCGCGGGGCCCACAACCCCGCGGGGCCTGCAGCGGACGCACCGACCCCAGGGAACCAGCGGACCCAGCGGAACCAACTGAGCCAACTACAGCACCGACAACGTTGCAGCCTCTTGCTGCTTTGCAGAAACCTTGTGAGGGCTGCTGGTTGGGGACCCAAAAGCACAACACAGGAGGCGGAAGAAAGAAAATAATAATAAACAGGCGGTTTGTTTGTTATTCGTCCATCATGGGTCAGGTTGAGGTGAGCTCCCCTCCCTCCTGGATATATACAACCAGCGGTGCATCATAAAGACATTGCCCACCCCAGCCACCAACTGTACTCACTGTTACCGTCAGGCGATACCTCAGTATCAAGTGGTATCAAATAGACTCAGAGATAGCTTCCACAGTCAGGCCATCAGGCTGCTGAACAAGGGCGTATAGCATATAACAATGTATATTTTATTACATTGATTTATATATACATATTGCTCTTTTCTGTGCCGACATATTGCATTTTATAAATTGCATTTTTACTTTTATATATTTAACTTGATACAGTTTTGCAGATTTTTTTACTTATTTTATTCTATTCTGTTTTTATCTTATCTTATTTTTATAACTGCTGTCTGTCGTCGGGTTTTGCACATAAGATTTTCACTCACTGCTTTATACTTGTGTAAACTGTGAAGTGACAATAAACTGGACTTGACTTGAGTCTGGCCCTCCCCTGAGACCAATCTGCCATGGAGACCCTACCAGGAGCACTAGGTTCCAGACAACACAGATCTCAGGTTCACAGGGACACCCAAACCTCTCCACCTCCATGAGGTGATGGTTCCCAGAGAGATTGTTATTCGTTGCCTTCAAATTAACAATTGTTTCCAAAGTCCAAACCAACTCAAAAGATAAATGATCAATTATCAAAAAAAAAATCCAGAAAGTAGTTCTAGGTTCACGGGGATCTGAGGCAGACAGACCAGCAGACGGGGGTCTGAGGCAGACAGTCCAGCAGACGGGGGTCTGAGGCAGACAGACCAGCAGACGGGGGTCTGAGGCAGGCAGACCAGCAGACGGGGATTTGAGGCAGACAGACCAGCAGACGGGGGTCTGAGGCAGGCAGACCAGCAGACGGGGATCTGAGGCAGACAGACCAGCAGACGGGGGTCTGAGGCAGCAGACCAGCAGACGGGGGTCTGAGGCAGGCAGACCAGCAGACGGGGGTCTGAGGCAGCAGACCAGCAGACGGGGGGTCTGAGGCAGGCAGACCAGCAGACGGGGGTCTGAGGCAGCAGACCAGCAGACGGGGGGTCTGAGGCAGCAGACCAGCAGACGGGGGTCTGAAGCAGCAGACCAGCAGACGGGGGGTCTGAGGCAGGCAGACCAGCAGACGGGGGTCTGAGGCAGCAGACCAGCAGACTGAAGGCAGGCAGACCAGCAGACGGGGGGTCTGAGGCAGGCAGACCAGCAGACGGGGGTCTGAGGCAGGCAGACCAGCAGACGGGGGTCTGAGGCAGCAGACCAGCAGACGGGGGGTCTGAGGCAGGCAGACCAGCAGACGGGGGTCTGAGGCAGGCAGACCAGCAGACGGGGGGTCTGAGGCAGGCAGACCAGCAGATGGGGGGTCTGAGGCAGCAGACCAGCAGACGGGGGTCTGAGGCAGCAGACCAGCAGACGGGGGGTCTGAGGCAGGCAGACCAGCAGACGGGGGTCTGAGGCAGCAGACCAGCAGTCGGGGGGTATGAGGCAGGCAGACCAGCAGACGGGGGATCTATCAAGTGTAGACCAGGCTTTTGTCGGGAGTTGAATGGTGATGGAGATCAGGTGCGTTAATGAGGAACAGGTGTGCTTTGTTCACTGCCGAGTGCGCCCTTACTTGCAGGTAGTGCCCCCTGCTGGTGGGTAGTGCCCCATGCTGGTGGGTAGTGTGCCCCCTGCTGGTGGGTAGTGCACCAACTGCAGGCGGGTAGTCCGCCCCCTGCTGGTGGGTAGTGCACCAAATGCTGGCGGGTAGTCCGCCCCCTGCTGGTGGGTAGCGCGCCCCCTGCTGGTGGGTAGTCCGCCCCCTGCTGGTGGGTAGTGCACCAACTGCTGGCGGGTAGTGCGCCCCCTGCTGGCGGGTAGTGCACCAACTGCTTGCGGGTAGTCCGCCCCCTGCTGGTGGGTAGTGCCCCATGCTGGTGGGTAGTGTGCCCCCTGCTGGTGGGTAGTGTGCATCCTGCTGGTGGGTAGTGTGCCCCCTGCTGGTGGGTAGTGCCCCATGCTGGCGGGTAGTGTGTCCCCTGCTGGTGGGTAGTGTGCCCCCTGCTGGCGGGTAGTGTGCCCCCTGCTGGCGGGTAGTGCGCAACCTGCTGGTGAGTAGTGCACCAACTGCTGGCGGGTAGTGTGCCCCCTGCTGGCGGGTAGTGTGCCCCCTGCTGGCGGGTAGTGCCCCCTGCTGGCAGGTAGTGCCAAGGACGTGCCAGGGGAAGTAGAGTGGGTGTGATGTGAAGGAGGGGGAGGAGTCTCAGTCATAAAAAACCACGCCCATCTAGTGCTGGGGCACAGGAAGAGACTACATCACTGACTTGGGATGCACTGCAAGGAACAATGGAACTAAGATTTGTTTATCACCTCCTGTAATTTGGCTGTAATGAAAAATGTTACTATCACAGAACTAAGTATGCAGAAGCCTTTTTGCATAAAGATACTGCAAAGTAAAGTTAGAGGCAGATTGGGTATGTCCAAATTAAAGGATCATTTGTAATGGCTGTCGGGATTTCAGTATATCTCTGTATTTCTTGTGCTTTATCAAGGTATGTATGGCCATCCTTAACTTTGGAACTCTTTATATGAGTAATATGGAGAATATACACCTCAAAGGGTCTTCTGTTGTGCAGTTGTTTACATGAGTGTCATTCAGATCAGGAAAATCAGCCACAATGGGACAGGTAATGGAAGGGACCAGTTAATTTAAGTCATGGTTATAATGTTAGTGCTGGAGGAGCTCTTCTCTCACCCGGTCTATCCTGGCAGGACTGGTCTCATGTTAACATCATAGCTGGAAGACTAAATAGGGTAGATGCATATTTAAATGAACTCCATTTCTCTTTGTTTAACATATACGCACCAAGTGAAGGCGTTTCCAGGTTCTAGACAGTACACCTGGCTTAAAACGTATAGAAACTTGATTTTAGGGGCACGTTGGATATATGTCAGATATGTCTGGAGGAAAGGGGTGAAGGGGCACTAGTGAGAGCTTGTGAGGGTCCTTCTATAGCAGGGGTCCTTCTATAGCCCAGGGGTCCTTCTATAGCAGGGGTCCTTCTAGAGCAGGGGTCCTTCTAGAGCAGGGGTCCTTCTATAGCCCAGGGGTCCTTCTATAGCCCAGGGGTGCTTCTATAGCAAGGGTCCTTCTATAGCCCAGGGGTCCTTCTATAGCAGGGGTCCTTCTATAGCAGGGGTCCTTCTATAGCCCAGGGGTCCTTCTATAGCCCAGGGGTCCTTCTATAGCAGGGGTCCTTCTATAGCCCCGGGGTCCTTCTAGAGCAGGGGTCCATCTATAGCCCAGGGGTCCTTCTATAGCCCATGGGTCCTTCTATAGCCCAGGGGTCCTTCTATAGCCCACGGGTCCTTCTATAGCAGGAGTCCTTCTATAGCCCATGGGTCCTTCTATAGCCCAGGGGTCCTTCTATAGCCCACGGGTCCTTCTATAGCAGGAGTCCTTCTATAGCCCAGGGGTCCTTCTATAGCCCAGGGGTCCTTCTATAGCAGGGGTCCTTCTATAGCAGGGGTCCTTCTATAGCCCAGGGTTCCTTCTATAGCCCAGGGGTCCTTCTATAGCCCAGGGGTACTTCTATAGCCCAGGGGACCTTCTATAGCAGGGGTCGGCAAGTAAGTTTGGCCTTGGGCCAACTTTTCTCTGAGCCACTAGATGGCGGCCAGAACATAATCAAAGGTTCATTGAAGTAATTGATTGTTAAAACATGAGACACGTTCTGATGCTTTGACTTTTCTTTAGAAACAATTTAAGACATTTCCACGTTGCACGTCGGAAATGTCGCTAGTCAACTAACACAGCTTGTTTTGTGAGCCTGCTAACAATGTAACGTAGTGTTCTAGTTAACTAGGTAGCAGTGAGGGTTACTAGTGTTCTAGTTAACTAGGTAGCAGTAGGGAATACTAGTGTTCTAGTTAACTAGGTAGCAGTGGGGGTTACTAGTGTTCTAGTTAACTAGGTAGCAGTGGGGATTACTAGTGTTCTAGTTAACTAGGTAGCAGTGGAGGTTACTAGTGTTCTAGTTAACTAGGTAGCAGTAGGGATTACTAGTGTTCTAGTTAACTAGGTAGCAGTGGAGGTTACTAGTGTTCTGCTTAACTAGGTAGCAGTGGGGGTTACTAGTGTTCTAGTTAACTAGGTAGCAGTGGAGATTACTAGTGTTCTAGTTAACTAGGTAGTAGTGGAGATTACTAGTGTTCTAGTTAACTAGGTAGCAGTGGGAATTACTAGTGTTCTAGTTAACTAGGTAGCAGTGGGGGTTACTAGTGTTCTAGTTAACTAGGTAGCAGTAGGGAATACTAGTGTTCTAGTTAACTAGGTAGCAGTGGGGGTTACTAGTGTTCTAGTTAACTAGGTAGCAGTGGGGATTACTAGTGTTCTAGTTAACTAGGTAGCAGTGGAGGTTACTAGTGTTCTAGTTAACTAGGTAGCAGTAGGGATTACTAGTGTTCTAGTTAACTAGGTAGCAGTGGAGGTTACTAGTGTTCTGCTTAACTAGGTAGCAGTGGGGGTTACTAGTGTTCTAGTTAACTAGGTAGCAGTGGAGATTACTAGTGTTCTAGTTAACTAGGTAGTAGTGGAGATTACTAGTGTTCTAGTTAACTAGGTAGCAGTGGGAATTACTAGTGTTCTAGTTAACTAGGTAGCAGTGGGGGTTACTAGTGTTCTAGTTAACTAGGTAGCAGCGGAGGTTACTAGTGTTCTAGTTAACTAGGTAGCAGTCGGGATTACTAGTGTTCTGGTTAACTAGGTAGCAGTGGGGGTTACTAGTGTTCTGGTTAACTAGGTAGCAGTGGAGATTACTAGTGTTCTAGTTAACTAGGTAGTAGTGGAGATTACTAGTGTTCTAGTTAACTAGGTAGCAGTGGAGATTACTAGTGTTCTAGTTAACTAGGTAGCAGTGGGGATTTCTAATGTTCTAGTTAACTAGGTAGCAGTGGGGATTACTAGTGTTCTAGTTAACTAGGTAGCAGTGGGGATTTCTCGTGTTTTAGTTAACTAGGTAGCAGTGGGAGTTACTAGTGTTCTAGTTAACTAGGTAGCAGTGGGGGTTACTAGTGTTCTAGTTAACTAGGTAGCAGTGGGGATTACTAGTGTTCTAGTTAACTAGGTAGCAGTGGGGGTTACTAGTGTTCTAGTTAACTAGGTAGCAGTGGGGGTTACTAGTGTTCTAGTTAACTAGGTAGCAGTAGGGATTACTAGTGTTCTAGTTAACTAGGTAGCAGTGGGGGTTACTAGTGTTCTAGTTAACTAGGTAGCAGTGGGGGTTACTAGTGTTCTAGTTAACTAGGTAGCAGTGGGGATTACTAGTGTTCTAGTTAACTAGGTAGCAGTGGGGGTTACTAGTGTTCTAGTTAACTAGGTAGCAGTGGGGGTTACTACTGTTCTAGTTAACTAGGTAGCAGTGGGGATTAATAGTGTTCAAGTTAACTAGGTAGCAGTGGGGGTTACTACTATTCTTGTTAAATAGGTAGCAGTGGGGGTTACTAGTGTTCTAGTTAACAAGGTAGCAGTGAGGGTTACTAGTGTTGTAGTTAACTAGGCAGCAGTTGGAATTACTAGTGTTCTAGTTAACTAGGTAGCAGTGGGAATTACTAGTGTTCTAGTTAACTAGGTAGCAGTGGGGGTTACTAGTGTTGTAGTTAACTAGGTAGCAGTGGGGATTTCTAGTGTTCTAGGTAACTAGGTAGCAGTGGGGGTTACTACTGTTCTAGTTAACTAGGTAGCAGTGGGGGTTACTAGTGTTCTAGTTAACTAGGTAGCAGTAGGGATTTCTAGTGTTCTAGTTAACTAGGTAGCAGTGGGGATTACTAGTGTTCTAGTTAACTAGGTAGCAGTGGGGATTACTCGTGTTCTAGTTAACTAGGTAGCAGTGGGGGTTACTAGTGTTCTAGTTAACTAGGTAGCAGTGGGTGCTACTAGTGTTCTAGTTAACTAGGTAGCAGTGGGGATTACTAGTGTTCTAGTTAACTAGGTAGCAGTGGGGATTACTAGTGTTCTAGTTAACTAGGTAGCAGTGGGGGTTACTAGTGTTCTAGTTAACTAGGTAGCAGTGGGGGTTACTACTGTTCTTGTTAACTAGGTAGCAGTGGGGGTTACTAGTGTTCTAGTTAACAAGGTAGCAGTGAGGGTTACTAGTGTTGTAGTTAACTAGGCAGCAGTTGGAATTACTAGTGTTCTAGTTAACTAGGTAGCAGTGGGAATTACTAGTGTTCTAGTTAACTAGGTAGCAGTGGGGGTTACTAGTGTTCTAGTTAACTAGGTAGCAGTGGGGATTTCTAGTGTTCTAGGTAACTAGGTAGCAGTGGGGGTTACTAGTGTTCTAGTTAACTAGGTAGCAGTGGGGATTACTAGTGTTCTAGTTAACTAGGTAGCAGTGGGGATTACTAGTGTTCTAGTTAACTAGGTAGCAGTGGGGGTTACTAGTGTTCTAGTTAACTAGGTAGCAGTGGGGATTACTAGTGTTCTAGTTAACTAGGTAGCAGTGGAGGTTACTAGTGTTCTAGTTAACTAGGTAGCAGTAGGGATTACTAGTGTTCTAGTTAACTAGGTAGCAGTGGAGGTTACTAGTGTTCTGCTTAACTAGGTAGCAGTGGGGGTTACTAGTGTTCTAGTTAACTAGGTAGCAGTGGAGATTACTAGTGTTCTAGTTAACTAGGTAGTAGTGGAGATTACTAGTGTTCTAGTTAACTAGGTAGCAGTGGGAATTACTAGTGTTCTAGTTAACTAGGTAGCAGTGGGGGTTACTAGTGTTCTAGTTAACTAGGTAGCAGCGGAGGTTACTAGTGTTCTAGTTAACTAGGTAGCAGTCGGGATTACTAGTGTTCTGGTTAACTAGGTAGCAGTGGGGGTTACTAGTGTTCTGGTTAACTAGGTAGCAGTGGAGATTACTAGTGTTCTAGTTAACTAGGTAGTAGTGGAGATTACTAGTGTTCTAGTTAACTAGGTAGCAGTGGAGATTACTAGTGTTCTAGTTAACTAGGTAGCAGTGGGGATTTCTAATGTTCTAGTTAACTAGGTAGCAGTGGGGATTACTAGTGTTCTAGTTAACTAGGTAGCAGTGGGGATTTCTCGTGTTTTAGTTAACTAGGTAGCAGTGGGAGTTACTAGTGTTCTAGTTAACTAGGTAGCAGTGGGGGTTACTAGTGTTCTAGTTAACTAGGTAGCAGTGGGGATTACTAGTGTTCTAGTTAACTAGGTAGCAGTGGGGGTTACTAGTGTTCTAGTTAACTAGGTAGCAGTGGGGGTTACTAGTGTTCTAGTTAACTAGGTAGCAGTAGGGATTACTAGTGTTCTAGTTAACTAGGTAGCAGTGGGGGTTACTAGTGTTCTAGTTAACTAGGTAGCAGTGGGGGTTACTAGTGTTCTAGTTAACTAGGTAGCAGTGGGGATTACTAGTGTTCTAGTTAACTAGGTAGCAGTGGGGGTTACTAGTGTTCTAGTTAACTAGGTAGCAGTGGGGGTTACTACTGTTCTAGTTAACTAGGTAGCAGTGGGGATTAATAGTGTTCAAGTTAACTAGGTAGCAGTGGGGGTTACTACTATTCTTGTTAAATAGGTAGCAGTGGGGGTTACTAGTGTTCTAGTTAACAAGGTAGCAGTGAGGGTTACTAGTGTTGTAGTTAACTAGGCAGCAGTTGGAATTACTAGTGTTCTAGTTAACTAGGTAGCAGTGGGAATTACTAGTGTTCTAGTTAACTAGGTAGCAGTGGGGGTTACTAGTGTTGTAGTTAACTAGGTAGCAGTGGGGATTTCTAGTGTTCTAGGTAACTAGGTAGCAGTGGGGGTTACTACTGTTCTAGTTAACTAGGTAGCAGTGGGGGTTACTAGTGTTCTAGTTAACTAGATAGCAGTAGGGATTTCTAGTGTTCTAGTTAACTAGGTAGCAGTGGGGATTACTAGTGTTCTAGTTAACTAGGTAGCAGTGGGGATTACTCGTGTTCTAGTTAACTAGGTAGCAGTGGGGGTTACTAGTGTTCTAGTTAACTAGGTAGCAGTGGGTGCTACTAGTGTTCTAGTTAACTAGGTAGCAGTGGGGATTACTAGTGTTCTAGTTAACTAGGTAGCAGTGGGGATTACTAGTGTTCTAGTTAACTAGGTAGCAGTGGGGGTTACTAGTGTTCTAGTTAACTAGGTAGCAGTGGGGGTTACTACTGTTCTTGTTAACTAGGTAGCAGTGGGGGTTACTAGTGTTCTAGTTAACAAGGTAGCAGTGAGGGTTACTAGTGTTGTAGTTAACTAGGCAGCAGTTGGAATTACTAGTGTTCTAGTTAACTAGGTAGCAGTGGGAATTACTAGTGTTCTAGTTAACTAGGTAGCAGTGGGGGTTACTAGTGTTCTAGTTAACTAGGTAGCAGTGGGGATTTCTAGTGTTCTAGGTAACTAGGTAGCAGTGGGGGTTACTAGTGTTCTAGTTAACTAGGTAGCAGTGGGGATTACTAGTGTTCTAGTTAACTAGGTAGCAGTGGGGATTACTAGTGTTCTAGTTAACTAGGTAGCAGTGGGGGTTACTAGTGTTCTAGTTAACTAGGTAGCAGTGGGGGTTACTACTGTTCTAGTTAACTAGGTAGCAGTGGGGGTTACTAGTGTTCTAGTTAACAAGGTAGCAGTGAGGGTTACTAGTGTTATAGTTAACTAGGCAGCAGTTGGAATTACTAGTGTTCTAGTTAACTAGGTAGCAGTGGGAATTACTAGTGTTATAGTTAACTAGGTAGCAGTGGGGGTTACTAGTGTTCTAGTTAACTAGGTAGCAGTGGGGATTTCTAGTGTTCTAGGTAACTAGGTAGCAGTGGGGGTTACTAGTGTTCTAGTTAACTAGGTAGCAGTGGGGATTACTAGTGTTCTACTTAACTAGGTAGCAGTGGGGATTACTAGTGTTCTAGTTAACTAGGTAGCAGTGGGGGTTACTAGTGTTCTAGTTAACTAGGTAGCAGTGGGGGTTACTAGTGTTCTGGTTAACTAGGTAGCAGTGGGGATTACTAGTGTTCTAGTTAACTTGGTAGCAGTGGGGGTTACTAGTGTTCTAGTTAACTAGGTAGCAGTGAGGGTTACTAGTGTTCTAGTTAACTAGGTAGCAGTGGGGGTTACTAGTGTTCTAGTTAACTAGGTAGCAGTGAGGGTTACTAGTGTTCTAGTTAACTAGGTAGCAGTGGGGGTTACTAGTGTTCTAGTTAACTAGGTAGCAGTGGGGTTTACTACTGTTCTAGTTAACTAGGTAGCAGTGGGGGTTACTAGTGTTCTAGTTAACAAGGTAGCAGTGAGGGTTACTAGTGTTGTAGTTAAATAGGTAGCAGTGGGGGTTACTAGTGTTCTAGTTAACTAGGTAGCAGTGGGTGTTACTAGTGTTCTAGTTAACTAGGTAGCAGTCGGGATTACTAGTGTTCTAGTTAACTAGGTAGCAGTGGGGATTACTAGTGTTCTAGTTAACTAGGTAGCAGTGGGGGTTACTAGTGTTCTAGTTAACTAGGTAGCAGTGGGGGTTACTACTGTTCTTGTTAACTAGGTAGCAGTGGGGGTTACTAGTGTTCTGGTTAACTAGGTAGCAGTGGGGATTACTAGTGTTCTAGTTAACTATGTAGCAGTGGGGGTTACTAGTGTTCTAGTTAACTAGGTAGCAGTGGGGGTTACTAGTGTTCTAGTTAACTAGGTAGCAGTGAGGGTTACTAGTGTTCTAGTTAACAAGGTAGCAGTGAGGGTTACTAGTGTTGTAGTTAACTAGGCAGCAGTTGGAATTACTAGTGTTCTAGTTAACTAGGTAGCAGTGGGAATTACTAGTGTTATAGTTAACTAGGTAGCAGTGGGGGTTACTAGTGTTCTAGTTAACTAGGTAGCAGTGGGGATTTCTAGTGTTCTAGGTAACTAGGTAGCAGTGGGGGTTACTAGTGTTCTAGTTAACTAGGTAGCAGTGGGGATTACTAGTGTTCTACTTAACTAGGTAGCAGTGGGGATTACTAGTGTTCTAGTTAACTAGGTAGCAGTGGGGGTTACTAGTGTTCTAGTTAACTAGGTAGCAGTGGGGGTTACTAGTGTTCTGGTTAACTAGGTAGCAGTGGGGATTACTAGTGTTCTAGTTAACTCGGTAGCAGTGGGGGTTACTAGTGTTCTAGTTAACTAGGTAGCAGTGAGGGTTACTAGTGTTCTAGTTAACTAGGTAGCAGTGGGGGTTACTAGTGTTCTAGTTAACTAGGTAGCAGTGAGGGTTACTAGTGTTCTAGTTAACTAGGTAGCAGTGGGGGTTACTAGTGTTCTAGTTAACTAGGTAGCAGTGGGGGTTACTACTGTTCTAGTTAACTAGGTAGCAGTGGGGGTTACTAGTGTTCTAGTTAACAAGGTAGCAGTGAGGGTTACTAGTGTTGTAGTTAAATAGGTAGCAGTGGGGGTTACTAGTGTTCTAGTTAACTAGGTAGCAGTGGGTGTTACTAGTGTTCTAGTTAACTAGGTAGCAGTCGGGATTACTAGTGTTCTAGTTAACTAGGTAGCAGTGGGGATTACTAGTGTTCTAGTTAACTAGGTAGCAGTGGGGGTTACTAGTGTTCTAGTTAACTAGGTAGCAGTGGGGGTTACTACTGTTCTTGTTAACTAGGTAGCAGTGGGGGTTACTAGTGTTCTGGTTAACTAGGTAGCAGTGGGGATTACTAGTGTTCTAGTTAACTATGTAGCAGTGGGGGTTACTAGTGTTCTAGTTAACTCGGTAACAGTGGGGATTACTAGTTTTCAAGTTAACTAGGTAGCAGTGGGGGTTACTAGTGTTTTAGTTAACTAGGTAGCAGTGGGGGTTACTACTGTTCTAGTTAACTAGGTAGCAGTGGGGGTTACTAGTGTTCTAGTTAACAAGGTAGCAGTGAGGGTTACTAGTGTTCTAGTTAACTAGGTAGCAGTGGGGGTTACTAGTGTTCTAGTTAACTAGGTAGCAGTGGGGGTTACTACTGTTCTTGTTAACTAGGTAGCAGTGGGGGTTACTAGTGTTCTGGTTAACTAGGTAGCAGTGGGGATTACTAGTGTTCTAGTTAACTATGTAGCAGTGGGGGTTACTAGTGTTCTAGTTAACTCGGTAACAGTGGGGATTACTAGTTTTCAAGTTAACTAGGTAGCAGTGGGGGTTACTAGTGTTTTAGTTAACTAGGTAGCAGTGGGGGTTACTACTGTTCTAGTTAACTAGGTAGCAGTGGGGGTTACTAGTGTTCTAGTTAACAAGGTAGCAGTGAGGGTTACTAGTGTTCTAGTTAACTAGGTAGCAGTGGGGGTTACTAGTGTTCTAGTTAACTAGGTAGCAGTGAGGGTTACTAGTGTTCTAGTTAAATAGGTAGCAGTGGGGGTTACTAGTGTTCTAGTTAACTCGGTAGCAGTGGGGGTTACTACTGTTCTAGTTAACTAGGTAGCAGTGGGGGTTACTAGTGTTCTAGTTAACAAGGTAGCAGTGAGGGTTACTAGTGTTGTAGTTAACTAGGTAGCAGTGGGGGTTACTAGTGTTCTAGTTAACTAGGTAGCAGTGGGGATTACTAGTGTTCTAGTTAACTAGGTAGCAGTGGAGATTACTAGTGTTCTAGTTAACTAGGTAGTAGTGGAGATTACTAGTGTTCTAGTTAACTAGGTAGCAGTGGGAATTACTAGTGTTCTAGTTAACTAGGTAGCAGTGGAGATTACTAGTGTTCTAGTTAACTAGGTAGTAGTGGAGATTACTAGTGTTCTAGTTAACTAGGTAGCAGTGGGAATTACTAGTGTTCTAGTTAACTAGGTAGCAGTGGGGGTTACTAGTGTTCTAGTTAACTAGGTAGCAGTAGGGAATACTAGTGTTCTAGTTAACTAGGTAGCAGTGGGGGTTACTAGTGTTCTAGTTAACTAGGTATCAGTGGGGATTACTAGTGTTCTACTTAACTAGGTAGCAGTGGGGTTACTAGTGTTCTAGTTAACTAGGTAGCAGTGGGGGTTACTAGTGTTCTGGTTAACTAGGTAGCAGTGGGGATTACTAGTGTTCTAGTTAACTAGGTAGCAGTAGGGATTTCTAGTGTTCTAGTTAACTAGGTAGCAGTGGGGATTACTAGTGTTCTAGTTAACTAGGTATTTGTGGGGGTTACTAGTGTTCTAGTTAACTAGGTAGCAGTGGGGGTTACTAGTGTTCTAGTTAACTAGGTAGCAGTGGGGGTTACTAGTGTTCTAGTTAACTAGGTAGCAGTGGGGGTTACTAGTGTTCTAGTTAACTAGGTAGCAGTGGGGATTACTAGTGTTCTAGTTAACTAGGTAGCAGTGGGGATTACTAGTGTTCTAGTTAACTAGGTAGCAGTGGGGGTTACTAGTGTTGTAGTTAACTACGTAGCAGTGGGGGTTACTACTGTTGTAGTTAACTAGTTAACAGTAGGGGTTACTAGTGTTCTAGTTAACAAGGTAGCAGTGAGGGTTACTAGTGTTCTAGTTAACAAGGTAGCAGTGGGGGTTACTAGTGTTGTAGTTAACTAGGTAGCAGTGGGAATTACTAGTGTTCTAGTTAACTAGGTAGCAGTGGGGGTTACTAGTGCTCTAGTTAACTAGGTAGCAGTGGGGATTTCTAGTGTTCTAGGTAACTAGGTAGCAGTGAGGGTTACTAGTGTTGTAGTTAACTAGGTAGCAGTGGGAATTACTAGTGTTCTAGTTAACTAGGTAGCAGTGGGAGTTACTAGTGCTCTAGTTAACTAGGTAGCAGTGGGGATTTCTAGTGTTCTAGGTAACTAGGTAGCAGTGGGGGTTACTAGTGTTCTAGTTAACTAGGTAGCAGTGGGGATTACTAGTGTTCTACTTAACTAGGTAGCAGTGGGGTTACTAGTGTTCTAGTTAACTAGGTAGCAGTGGGGGTTACTAGTGTTCTGGTTAACTAGGTAGCAGTGGGGATTACTAGTGTTCTAGTTAACTAGGTAGCAGTAGGGATTTCTAGTGTTCTAGTTAACTAGGTAGCAGTGGGGATTACTAGTGTTCTAGTTAACTAGGTATTAGTGGGGGTTACTAGTGTTCTAGTTAACTAGGTAGCAGTGGGGGTTACTAGTGTTCTAGTTAACTAGGTAGCAGTGGGGGTTACTAGTGTTCTAGTTAACTAGGTAGCAGTGGGGGTTACTAGTGTTCTAGTTAACTAGGTAGCAGTGGGGATTACTAGTGTTCTAGTTAACTAGGTAGCAGTGGGTATTACTAGTGTTCTAGTTAACTAGGTAGCAGTGGGGGTTACTAGTGTTGTAGTTAACTACGTAGCAGTGGGGGTTACTACTGTTGTAGTTAACTAGTTAGCAGTAGGGGTTACTAGTGTTCTAGTTAACAAGGTAGCAGTGGGGGTTACTACTGTTGTAGTTAACTAGTTAGCAGTGGGGGTTACTAGTGTTCTAGTTAACAAGGTAGCAGTGAAGGTTACTAGTGTTGTAGTTAACTAGGTAGCAGTGGGAATTACTAGTGTTGTAGTTAACTAGGTAGCAGTGGGGGTTACTAGTGCTGTAGTTAACTAGGTAGCAGTGGGGATTTCTAGTGTTCTAGGTAACTAGGTAGCAGTGAGGGTTACTAGTGTTGTAGTTAACTAGGTAGCAGTGGGAATTACTAGTGTTCTAGTTAACTAGGTAGCAGTGGGAGTTACTGGTGCTCTAGTTAACTAGGTAGCAGTGGGGATTTCTAGTGTTCTAGGTAACTAGGTAGCAGTGGGGGTTACTAGTGTTCTAGTTAACTAGGTAGCAGTGGGGATTACTAGTGTTCTACTTAACTAGGTAACAGTGGGGGTTACTAGTGTTCTAGTTAACTAGGTCGCAGTGGGGGTTACTAGTGTTCTGGTTAACTAGGTAGCAGTGGGGATTACTAGTGTTCTAGTTAACTAAGTAGCAGTGGGGGTTACTAGTGTTCTAGTGTATTGCACTGACTAGCGAGTTTTTGTTGTGATTCTCAACGACGTTGAAACGTATTTCCATCCATCCATCCATCTTCTCCCGCTTATCCGTAATCGGGTCGCGGAGGTAGCAGCTTCAGCAGCGGACTCCAAACTTCCCTCTCCCTGGCAACATCGACTAGCTCTGACTGGGGGATCCCGAGGCGTTCCCAGGCCAGTGTGGAGATGTAATCACCCCACCTTTACCTCGGTCTGCCCCGTGGTCTCTTCCCAGTTGGATGTGCCTGGAAAACCTCCCTTGGGAGGCGACCAGGAAGCATCCTTACTAGATGCCCGAACCACCTCAACTGGCTCCTTTCTACGCGAAGGAGCAGCGGCTCTACTCCGAGTCTCTCACGAGTGACTGAGCTTCTCACCCTATCCCTCAGGGAGATACCAGCCACCCTCCTGAGGAAACTCATTTCGGCCGCTTGTATTCGCGATCTCGTCCTTTCGGTCATTACCCATTGCTCATGGCCATAGGTGAGGGTAGGAACGAAGACTGATCAGAAGTAGCTTTGCCTTCTGGCTAAGCTCTCTTTTGGTTACAACGGTGCGCCAAAGTGCACCCAATACCGCTCCCGCTGCACCTATTCTCCTGTCACGCTCCATCCTCCCCTCACTCGAGAACAAGACCCCGAGATCCTTGAACTCCTTCACTTGGGATAAGGACTCCCTCCCTACTTGGAGTAGACAATCCACCGGTTTCCTGCTAAGAACCATGGCCTCAGATTTGGAGGTGCTGATCCTCATCCCAGCCGCTTCACATTCCGCTGCAAACTGATCCAGTGAGTGCTGAAGGTCACATACTGATGACGCAAACAGGACCACATCATCTGCAAACAGCAGAGATTCAATCCTGAGCCCACCATACTGAAACCCCTCCCCTCCATGACTACGCCTTGAAATCCTGTCCATGAAATTCACAAACAGGATGGGTGACAAAGCGCAGCCCTGGCGGAGGCCAACACCCACCGCCTGATCACCTCCTCAGTTGAAGTCAGCAATGTCCCACCCTTACTGTACACAGCTTAGATGGATCCACGCTTCCCCCTCCTGAGGCGCCGGATTGTTTGCCAGAAACACTTTGGTGCCGACTGAAAGTCCTTCTCCATGGCTTCTCCGAATTCCTCCCACACCCGCTGCTTTGCCTCCGCTACAGCCGAGGCTGCACTTGGCCTGTCGATACCTCGCAACTGAGTCCGGAGTCTCACAGGCTAACATAGCCCGGAAGGCCTCCTTCTTCAGCCGGACGGCTTCCCTGACCACCTGTGTCCACCACGAAGTCCGAGGGTTGCCGCCCCTTGAGGCACCAATGACCTTGAGGTCAGGTCAGGACATTATAGCCTATATGTGACATTATAGCCTATATGTGACATTATAGTCTATATGTGACATTATAGCCTATATGTGACATTATAGCCTATATGTCACATTATAGTCTATATGTGACATTATAGCCTATATGTGACATTATAGCCTATATGTCACATTATAGCCTATATGTCACATTATAGCCGAAATGTGACATTATAGCCTATATGTGACATTATAGCCTATATGTGACATTATAGCCTATATGTCACATTATAGCCTATATGTCACATTATAGTCTATATGTGACATTATAGCCTATATGTCACATTATAGCCTATATGTGACATTATAGTCTATATGTCACATTATAGCCTATATGTGACATTATAGCCAATATGTGACATTATAGCCTATATGCGACATTATGTGACATTATAGTCTATATGTGACATTATAGTCTATATGTGACATTATAGCCTATATGTGACATTATAGTCTATATGTCACATTATAGTCTATATGTGACATTATAGCCTATATGTGACATTATGTGACATTATAGCCTATATGTCACATTATAGTCTATATGTGACATTATAGTCTATATGTCACCTTATAGCCTATATGTCACATTATAGTCTATATGTGACATTATAGTCTATATGTCACCTTATAGCCTATATGTGACATTATAGCCAATATGTCACCTTATAGCCTATATGTGACATTATAGCCTATATGTCACCTTATAGCCTATATGTCACCTTATAGCCTATATGTGACATTATAGTCTATATGTCACATTATAGCCTATATGTGACATTATAGCCTATATATTGTCACGGCTACGGTGGTTGGCAGGGGGGCGTGGTCTAGGCACGTGCGCTAGCGGCGCACACACGCCCCTGTCAACAAACAATCACGTTGGTTGGCAGGGGGCGTGGCCAAGCCACGTGCGCTGGCCACAAACACACACACACCTGGACACAATTTCCCCGTGTAATTTGTTCATCACCTCACCTGGGGTATATATACGTTGTCTTTCCTTTTCCCCAGCGTGAGGTCGTTACTCTACTATGCACGTAGTTCTCCCGTCTGGTACCCATCGCCTGCCAACTACCTGCCGGTACTCCGCGGATTGTCCTCCCTGTATACCCTTGTGTTGTGTGTGTTTCCAGAAAATAAAGCCGTCTCGTATCACTCCTGTTGTCGTCTGCTTTCGGGGTCCAACCC
>CM051019.1:26084771-26087271 GCA_027704905.1 Muraenolepis orangiensis
GCCAGTAAACAGCCAGAAAACAGCCAACAAACAGCCAGTAAACAGCCAGTAAACAGCCAGAAAACAGCCAACAAACAGCCAGTAAACAGCCAGTAAACAGCCAGTAAACAGCTGCTTGCGCTTAAGCGGTAAAATGTCAATCTTGACGCAGGCTGTTTACGCAGGCTTCTAATCAGGCTAACGTGTAATTGAGTGACGCGTGGTGTCTCTCTGAGCTAAAGGGAAGGTCCCTGTATTTATCTATCTCTCTCTCTCTCTCTCTCTCTCTCTCTCTCTCTCTCTCTCTCTCTCTCTCTCTCTCTCTCTCTCTCTCTCTCTCTCTCTCTCTCTCTCTCTCTCTCTCTCGCTCTGTCTCTCTCTCTCTCTCCCCCTCTGTCTCTCTCTCTCCCTCTCTCTCTCTCTCTCTCTCTCTCTCTCTCTCTCTCTCTCTCTCTCTCTCTCTCTCTCTCTCTCTCTCTCTCTCTCTCTCTCTCTCTCTCTCTCTCTCTCACTCTCTCTCCCTTTTCCCCCTCTCTTAAATGGAAGCAGCTCCCTCTCATCTGCTAAATGCAGTGTGTGTTTATCCCTCTTCTATTGTAAGTCGTTAAGCGTTATGGGGACCATGTGCAGCTCAAAGCCTAATGCTTCATAGGGGTAAAGGGAAGGTCTTACAGGCCTCCGGCTCTCCCACCAGCGATCTGAGCTCTGGGTTCAGTCGTTGCCGTCGATTGTGATTGTGATTGTGATTGTGATTGTGATTGTGATTGTGATTGTGATTGTGATTCCTATATCTGATTTCCAGATCTCGATTCACATATGTGAGATTTGAATTCATATGAATTAATTTAAAGAATCGATAGAGCATCAAATGGAACATCATTTGAAGAAGATAAGAAGCCACCATCTTTTAACTTTAAGCCCATAACCAGCCTGTGTTCTCCTGCTGTGTTCTGCTGTTGTGTTCTCTGCTGTGTTCTGTGCTGTGTTCTCCTGCTGTGTTCTCCTGCTGTGTTCTCTGCTGTGTTCTCCTGCTGTGTTCTCTGCTGTGTTCTCCTGCTGTGTTCTCTGCTGTGTTCTCCTGCTGTGTTCTCCTGCTGTGTTCTCTGCTGTGTTCTGTGCTGTGTTCTGTGCTGTGTTCTCCTGCTGTGTTCTCTGCTGTGTTCTGTGCTGTGTTCTGTGCTGTGTTCTCCTGCTGTGTTCTCCTGCTGTGTTCTGTGCTGTGTTCTCCTGCTGTGTTCTCTGCTGTGTTCTCCTGCTGTGTTCTGTGCTGTGTTCTCCTGCTGTGTTCTCTGCTGTGTTCTCCTGCTGTGTTCTGTGCTGTGTTCTCCGAGGCCGGGGATGGGCTGTAATGAGTGGCTCCGGTGAAGCTGCCACATCATGAAAATGTACTCTGGCTTTCCAGCCTTATCTGAGCTACCAGAGTTCCCTTTAACACCGTCCCTTTAACAGTTCCCTTTAACACACCGTCCCTTTAACAGTTCCCTTTAACACCGTCCCTTTAACAGTTCCCTGTAACACCGTCCCTTTAACAGTTCCCTTTAACACCGTCCCTTTAACAGTTCCCTTTAACACACCGTCCCTTTAACAGTTCCCTTTAACACCGTCCCTTTAACAGTTCCCTTTAACACCGTCCCTTTAACAGTTCCCTTTAACACCGTCCCTTTAACAGTTCCCTTTAACACCGTCCCTTTAACAGTTCCCTTTAACACACCGTGTCTTTAACAGTTCCCTTTAACACTGTCCCTTTAACAGTTCCCTTTAACACCGTCCCTTTAACACACTGTCCCTTTAACAGTTCCCTTTAACACCGTCCCTTTAACAGTTCCCTTTAACACCGTCCCTTTAACAGTTCCCTTTAACACCGTCCCTTTAACAGTTCCCTTTAACACACCGTCCCTTTAACAGTTCCCTTTAACACCGTCCCTTTAACAGTTCCCTTTAACACCATCCCTTTAACAGTTCCCTTTAACACACCGTCCCTTTAACAGTTCCCTTTAACACCGTCCCTTTAACAGTTCCCTTTAACACACCGTCCCTTTAACAGTTCCCTTTAACACACCGTCCCTTTAACAGTTCCCTTTAACACACCGTCTCTTTAACAGTTCCATTTAACACTGTCCCTTTAACAGTTCCCTTTAACACCGTCCCTTTAACACACCGTCCCTTTAAAAGTTCCCTTTAACATCATCCCTTTAACAGTTCCCTTTAACACCGTCCTTGTAACAGTTCCCTTTAACACACCGTCCCTTTAACAGTTCCCTTTAACACCGTCCCTTTAACAGTTCCCTTTAACACACCGTCCCTTTAACAGTTCCCTTTAACACCGTCCCTTTAACAGTTCCCTTTAACACACCGTCCCTTTAACAGTTCCCTTTAACACCGTCCCTTTAACAGTTCCCTTTAACACACCGTCCCTTTAACAGTTCCCTTTAACACACCGTCCCTTTAACAGTTCCCTGTAACACCATCCCTTTAAGAGTTCCCTTTAACACACCGTCCCTTTAACAGTTCCCTTTAACAC
>CM051019.1:26092271-26097271 GCA_027704905.1 Muraenolepis orangiensis
TCCTTTCCTTCAACACGGAGGAGAGGGCACATTCCTCCATGTTGGGGCCGACACACTCACACACACACACACACACACACGCACATATACAAACACACACACACTCACACACACACACACACACTCACTCACACACACACACACACACACACACACACACACACACACACACACACACACACACACACGCATATACAAACACACACACACACACACACACACACACACACACATATACAAACACACACACACACACACACACACACACACACACACACACACACACACACACACACGCATATACAAACACACACACACACACACACACACACACACACACACACACACACACACACACACATATACAAACACACACACACACACATACACACACACACACACACACACATACGCAAACACATATTGACATGCACCTAAGCTCAACACATTTTTAGAGATGGATGATGGATGATGGATGATGGATGATGGATGGATGGATGATGGATGATGGATGATGGATGATGGATGATGATGGATGATGGATGATGGATGATGGATGATGGATGATGGATGGATGATGGATGATGGATGATGGATGATGGATGGATGATGGATGATGGATGATGGATGATGGATGATGGATGATAGATGATGGATGATGGATGGATGGATGATGGATGATGGGTGAATGGGTGAATGGGTGAATATATGCACACATGAAGTTTATAGATGGATGGATGGATGAAGTTGTTCCAGGTCTTACGCTATGAGTATTACGTGAGTATCAAGGTGTCATGGTGAAGGGATGAATAACAAGATAGGTGAATAACGGAGAATTGTCTGGAAGATAACAAACAGCAGACGATGCTGAGAGGAGACTCAGAGCTCTGTGGACTGAGGGTCTGAGGGTCTGAGGGTCTGAGGAGACTCAGAGCTCTGTGGACTGAGGGTCTGAGGTCTGAGGGTCTGAGGAGACTCAGAGCTCTGTGGACTGAGGGTCTGAGGGTCTGAGGGTCTGAGGGTCTGAGGAGACTCAGAGCTCTGTGGACTGAGGGTCTGAGGGTCTGAGGGTCTGAGGTCTGAGGGTCTGAGGAGACTCAGAGCTCTGTGGACTGAGGGTCTGAGGGTCTGAGGGTCTGAGGAGACTCAGAGCTCTGTGGTCTGAGGGTCTGAGGGTCTGAGGGTCTGAGGCTCCTTAGGGGTCCTGAGGGTCTGAGAGTTTGAGGGTCTGAGGGTCTGAGGGGTCATGAGGGGAGGGTCCTGAGGGTCCTGAGGGTCTGAGGGGTCATGAGGGGAGGGTCCTGACGGTCCTGAGAGTCCTGAGGGGTCCTGAGGGTCCTGAGGGTCCTGAGGGTCCTGAGGTTCCTGAGGGTCCTGAGGGGTCCTGAGGGGTCCTGAGGGTTTGAGGGGTCATGAGGGGAAGGTCCTGACGGTCCTGAGGGTCTGAGGGGTCCTGAGGGTCCTGAGGGGCCTGAGGGTCTCAGGCTCCTTAGGGGTCCTGAGGGTCCTGAGGGGTCCTGAGGGTCTGAGGGGTCCTGAGGGTCTGAGGCTCCTTAGGGGTCCTGAGGGTCTGAGGGTCTGAGGAGTCCTGAGGGTTTGAGGGGTCCTGAGGCTCCTTAGGGGTCCTGAGGGTCCTGAGGATCTGAGGGGCCTGAGGGTCCTGAGGGTCTGAGGGGTCCTGAGGGTCTGGAGGGTCCTGAGGGTCTGAGGGGTCCTGAGGGTCTGAGGGGTCCTGAGGGTCTGAGGGGTCCTGAGGGTCTTGAGGGTCCTGAGGGGTCCTGAGGGTCCTGAGGGTCTGAGGGGTCCTGAGGGTCCTGAGGGTCTGAGGGTCCTGAGGGTCCTGAGGGTCTGAGGGGTCCTGAGGGTCCTGAGGGTCTGAGGGTCTTGAGGGTCCTGAGGGTCTGAGGGTCCTGAGGGTCCTGAGGGTCTGAGGGGTCCTGAGGGTCCCACATTTTTAGAGATGGATGATGGATGATGGATGATGGATGATGGATGATTGATGGATGGATGATGGATGATGGATGATGGATGATGGATGATGGATGATTGATGGATGATGGATGATGGATGATGGATGATGGATGATGGATGGATGATGGATGATGGATGGATGATGGATGATGGATGATGGATGATGGATGGATGATGGATGATGGATGATGGATGATGGATGATGGATGGATGGATGATGGATGATGGGTGAATGGGTGAATGGGTGAATATATGCACACATGAAGTTTATAGATGGATGGATGGATGAAGTTGTTCCAGGTCTTACGCTATGAGTATTACGTGAGTATCAAGGTGTCATGGTGAAGGGATGAATAACAAGATAGGTGAATAACGGAGAATTGTCTGGAAGATAACAAACAGCAGACGATGCTGAGAGGAGACTCAGAGCTCTGTGGACTGAGGGTCTGAGGGTCTGAGGGTCTGAGGAGACTCAGAGCTCTGTGGACTGAGGGTCTGAGGGTCTGAGGTCTGAGGGTCTGAGGGTCTGAGGAGACTCAGAGCTCTGTGGACTGAGGGTCTGAGGGTCTGAGGGTCTGAGGTCTGAGGGTCTGAGGGTCTGAGGAGACTCAGAGCTCTGTGGACTGAGGGTCTGAGGGTCTGAGGGTCTGAGGGTCTGAGGAGACTCAGAGCTCTGTGGACTGAGGGTCTGAGGGTCTGAGGGTCTGAGGTCTGAGGGTCTGAGGGTCTGAGGAGACTCAGAGCTCTGTGGACTGAGGGTCTGAGGGTCTGAGGGTCTGAGGTCTGAGGGTCTGAGGAGACTCAGAGCTCTGTGGACTGAGGGTCTGAGGGTCTGAGGGTCTGAGGGTCTGAGGGTCTGAGGAGACTCAGAGCTCTGTGGACTGAGGGTCTGAGGGTCTGAGGGTCTGAGGTCTGAGGGTCTGAGGAGACTCAGAGCTCTGTGGACTGAGGGTCTGAGGGTCTGAGGGTCTGAGGAGACTCAGAGCTCTGTGGTCTGAGGGTCTGAGGGTCTGAGGGTCTGAGGGTCTGAGGCTCCTTAGGGGTCCTGAGGGTCTGAGAGTTTGAGGGTCTGAGGGTCTGAGGGGTCATGAGGGGAGGGTCCTGAGGGTCCTGAGGGTCTGAGGGGTCATGAGGGGAGGGTCCTAACGGTCCTGAGAGTCCTGAGGGGTCCTGAGGGTCCTGAGGGTCCTGAGGGTCCTGAGGGTCCTGAGGGGTCCTGAGGGGTCCTGAGGGTTTGAGGGGTCATGAGGGGAAGGTCCTGACGGTCCTGAGGGTCTGAGGGGTCCTGAGGGTCCTGAGGGGCCTGAGGGTCTCAGGCTCCTTAGGGGTCCTGAGGGTCCTGAGGGGTCCTGAGGGTCTGAGGGGTCCTGAGGGTCTGAGGCTCCTTAGGGGTCCTGAGGGTCTGAGGGTCTGAGGAGTCCTGAGGGTTTGAGGGGTCCTGAGGCTCCTTAGGGGTCCTGAGGGTCCTGAGGATCTGAGGGGCCTGAGGGTCCTGAGGGTCTGAGGGGTCCTGAGGGTCTGGAGGGTCCTGAGGGTCTGAGGGGTCCTGAGGGTCTGAGGGGTCCTGAGGGTCTGAGGGGTCCTGAGGGTCTTGAGGGTCCTGAGGGGTCCTGAGGGTCCTGAGGGTCTGAGGGGTCCTGAGGGTCCTGAGGGTCTGAGGGTCCTGAGGGTCCTGAGGGTCTGAGGGGTCCTGAGGGTCCTGAGGGTCTGAGGGTCTTGAGGGTCCTGAGGGTCTGAGGGTCCTGAGGGTCCTGAGGGTCTGAGGGGTCCTGAGGGTCCTGAGGGTCTGAGGGTCCTGAGGGTCTGAGGGGTCCTGAGGGTCTGAGGGGTCCTGAGGGGTCCTGAGGGGTCCTGAGGGTCCTGAGGGGTCCTGACGGTCCTGAGGGTCTGAGGGGTCCTGAGGGTCTGAGGGGTCCTGAGGGTCTTGAGGGTCCTGAGGGGTCCTGAGGGTCCTGAGGGGTCCTGAGGGTCCTGAGGGTCTGAGGGTCCTGAGGGTCTGAGGGGTCCTGAGGGTCCTGAGGGTCTGAGGGTCTTGAGGGTCTTGAGGGTCCTGAGGGTCCTGAGGGTCCTGAGGGTCTGAGGGGTCCTGAGGGTCCTGAGGGTCTGAGGGTCCTGAGGGTCTGAGGGGTCCTGAGGGTCTGAGGGGTCCTGAGGGGTCCTGAGGGGTCCTGAGGGTCCTGAGGGTCTGAGGGGTCCTGAGGGTCCTGAGGGTCTGAGGGGTCCTGAGGGTCTGAGGGGTCCTGAGGGGTCCTGAGGGGTCCTGAGGGTCCTGAGGGTCTGAGGGGTCCTGAGGGTCCTGAGGGTCTAAGGGGTCCTGAGGGTCTGAGGGGTCCTGAGGGTCTGAGGGGTCCTGAGGGTCTTGAGGGTCCTGAGGGGTCCTGAGGGTCCTGAGGGTCTGAGGGGTCCTGAGGGTCCTGAGGGTCTGAGGGTCCTGAGGGTCCTGAGGGTCTGAGGGGTCCTGAGGGTCCTGAGGGTCTGAGGGTCTTGAGGGTCCTGAGGGTCTGAGGGTCCTGAGGGTCTGAGGGGTCCTGAGGGTCCCTGAGGGTCTGAGGGGTCCTGAGGGTCTGAGGGGTCCTGAGGGTCTTGAGGGTCCTGAGGGGTCCTGAGGGTCCTGAGGGTCTGAGGGGTCCTGAGGGTCCTGAGGGTCTGAGGGGTCCTGAGGGTCTGAGGGGTCCTCTCTCTGTATTTCATACCTATTGTGAATGACTCAAGTCAAGTCAAGTCAAGTCAAGTTTATTGTCACTTCACAGTTTAAAAGTATAAAGCAGTGATGTGAAAATCTTGTGTGCAAAACCCGACGACAGACAGCAGATATAAAATAAGATAAAAATAGATAAAAATAGAATAAAGTTAAAAATAAAAATAAAAAATAAAAAATAAAAATGCAATTTATAAAATGCTAAATATCAGCACAGAAAAGAGCATTTCAGACTCTCATTCTTTCTGCTTGTTGGAGGAAAGTGAAAGCATTGAGAGAAGAACAAGATACCACAAGATCATTGATTTGTATTTGTTAAGATCATTGATTT
>CM051019.1:26107271-26117271 GCA_027704905.1 Muraenolepis orangiensis
GTGGGGGTGTGGTTGGGTGGGGGTGGGGTTGTGGTTGGGTGGGGGCGGGGGTGGGGGTGTGGTTGGGTGGGGGTGGGGGTGGGGTTGTGGTTGGGTGGGGGCGGGGGTGTGGTTGGGTGGGGGCGGGGGTGGGGGTGTGGTTGGGTGGGGGTGGGGGTATCTACAGACGTTCCGTGGCCCATCAAAGCTCCTGTTGGATATCAGTCACACAGAGGATAATTAGTCTCCATTTGGTTTTTCCAAAAATAACCATTTTCAATGCCAAAAGGTCTCGGCGTGGCAGAGAGACAGGTCTTGGCGTGGCAGAGAGACAGGTCTCGGCGTGGCAGAGAGACAGGTCTTGGCGTGGCAGAGAGACAGGTTGGCGTGGCAGAGAGACAGGTCTCGGCGTGGCAGAGAGACAGGTTGGCGTGGCAGAGAGACAGGTCTTGGCGTGGCAGAGAGACAGGTCTCGGCGTGGCAGAGAGACAGGTCTTGGCGTGGCAGAGAGACAGGTTGGCGTGGCAGAGAGACAGGTCTCGGCATGGCAGAGAGACAGGTATTGGCGTGGCAGAGAGACAGGTTGTGCGTGGCAGAGAGACAGGTTGTGCGTGGCAGAGACAGGTTGCGCGTGGCAGAGAGACAGGTTGGCGTGGCAGAGAGACAGGTTGCGCGTGGCAGAGAGACAGGTCTCGGCGTGGCAGAGAGACAGGTTGCGCGTGGCAGAGAGACAGGTCTCGGCGTGGCAGAGAGACAGGTTGGCGTGACAGAGAGACAGGTTGCGCGTGGCAGAGAGACAGGTCTCGGCGTGGCAGAGAGACAGGTTGGCGTGGCAGAGAGACAGGTTGCGCGTGGCAGAGAGACAGGTCTCGGCGTGGCAGAGAGACAGGTTGGCGTGGCAGAGAGACAGGTTGTGCGTGGCAGAGAGACAGGTCTGCGTGGTAGAGAGACAGGTCGCGGCATGGCAGAGAGACAGGTCTCGGCGTGGCTGAGAGACAGGTTACACGTGGCAGAGAGACAAGTTGCGCGTGGCAGAGAGACAGGTCTCGGCGTGGCAGAGAGACAGGTCGCGGCGTGGCAGAGAGACGGGTCTCGGCGTGGCACAGAGACAGGTCTCGACGTGGCAGAGAGACAGGTCTCGGCGTGGCACAGAGACGGGTCTCGGCGTGGCACAGAGACAGGTCGCGGCGTGGCAGAGAGACAGGTCTCGGTGTGGCACAGAGACAGGTCGCGGCGTGACAGAGAGACAGGTCGCGGCGTGGCAGAGAGACAGGTCTCGGCGTGGCAGAGAGACAGGTCGCGGCGTGGCACAGAGACAGGTTGCGGCGTGGCAGAGAGACAGGTCTCGGCGTGGCACAGAGACGGGTCTCGGCGTGGCACAGAGACAGGTCGCGGCGTGGCAGAGAGACAGGTCTCGGTGTGGCACAGAGACAGGTCGCGGCGTGGCAGAGAGACAGGTCGCGGCGTGGCAGAGAGACAGGTCTCGGCGTGGCAGAGAGACAGGTCGCGGCGTGGCACAGAGACAGGTTGCGGCGTGGCAGAGAGACAGGTCTCGGCGTGGCAGAGAGACAGGTCGCGGCGTGGCAGAGAGACAGGTCTCGGTGTGGCACAGAGACAGGTCGCGGCGTGGCAGAGAGACAGGTCGCGGCGTGGCAGAGAGACAGGTCCTGTGATGAACGGCTTTTGTTTCGGTGCGGGACAAGAAAGGAAATTAGGAATGTTGACGGGCTGATATCTGAGGTTCACAAGCTTCAACTCGCTGAGAGAGAGAGAGAGAGAGAGAGAGAGAGAGAGGGGAGTATATGTTAGAGAGAGAGAGGGAGGGGGAGAGAGGGAGAGAGAGAGAGAGAGAGAGGGGGGGAGAGAGAGAGAGAGAGAGAGAGAGAGAGAGAGAGAGAGAGAGAGAGAGAGGGGGGGGGGTGAAAGAGAGAGAGAGAGAGAGAGAGAGAGAGAGAGAGAGAGAGAGAGAGAGAGAGAGAGAGAGAGAGAGAGAGAGAGAGAGAGAGAGAGAGAGAGAGAGAGAGAGAGAGAGAGAGAGAGAGAGAGAGAGAGGGAGAAGGGGGTTCCCACATCAAATGAGCAGTGATGGAGCTAATTTAGGTCTTGGGAGGTTTAGGATGAGAAGGTGGAATTTCCTAAATGCCGCCTTTAAAAACGCTCTAAAAGTTTAAAGTTTGTGTTTGCTTCACCAAACGATTAAAAAGTAAATCTGAGAGTCTCTGATCTCTGAAGAGAGACTTCAGTGAGGAGAACACAGACACATGACATAGGGCTGAGCCATCACTAACACATGACATAGGGCTGAGCCATCACTAACACATGACATAGGGCTGAGCTTAGGTCTACCAGAACAGCTTTGGATTGGATTATGTTTCTATAATTATTGCTAAATCCTTTATGGTAGATTTGCTTGGAATCTTTTCTGAATGCCCTTTCACTCTTGGTTTGAGCTCAGATGAACCCCAGAGGCTCTTTCCACTTTCCGCTCTTTTGCGAACGCCAGCTTTGAACGGTTCCCTGTGTTCTCCGTGTTCTCTGTGTTCTCCATGTTCCTCTGTGTCCGTGTTCTCTGTGTTCTCCATGTTCTCTGTGTCCGTGTTCTCTGTGTTCTCCATGTTCTCTGTGTCTGTGTTCTCTGTGTTCTCTGTGTTCTCCATGTTCCCTGTGTCTGTGTTCTCTGTGTTCTCCATGTTCTCTGTGTCTGTGTTCTCTGTGTTCTCTGTGTTCTCTGGAAGGTCAGGAGATCAGAGGCACCGTGTTGATGACATCACGCAGAGGAACACAGAAAACACAGACATGGGGAACACAGAGAACACGGAGAACACAGGGAACACAGACACAGGGAACATGGAGAACACGGAGAACACAGACACAGGGAACACAGAGAACACAGAGAACACGGAGAACACAGAGAACACGGAGAACACAGAGAACACAGAGAGGTCGTGAGCGGAGCTTGGAGCGAACACTGCTGTTCCCCACCTGTGTCTGTTCTCCATAAGGAATTCATTCCTGATCCATTCAGATGGTGGAGGTCTGCGTCCCTGAGGGGAACCGCCGTTGACCTGGGTTACTATTCTTATTCACTCACATTACTATCTGTTTTTAACATCTAACATCAGAGAGAGAGAGAGAGAGAGAGAGAGAGAGAGAGAGAGAGAGAGAGAGAGAGAGAGGAGAGAGAGAGAGAGAGAGAGAGAGAGAGAGAGAGAGAGAGAGAGGAGAGAGAGAGAGAGTTTGCTCTGTGTTCACCCCCCATGCGTCGGCCTCTCCCTCTGCAGAGTCCATGGAGGCTCTGGAGAGCCTGAAGGGCAAAACCACCCAGCAGTTTTTCTTCAACCTCACCTCCATCCCCGGGGAGGAGCTGGTCACCTCCGCCGAGCTGCGCATCTTCCGGGACCAGGTCACGGGACTCCCCTCCAGACCCTCCAGACCCTCCAGACCCTCCAGACCCTCCAGACCCTCCAGACCCGCCGACGGCTCTGGCGGTTCCGGCGGCGTCGACGCTAGCGACGGCGTGGGCGGGAACCACCACCGCATCAACGTGTACGAGGTGTTCGGTGGCCCTGTGGTGCCGGGCGGGGAGCCCCTGGCCCGCCTGTTGGACACCCGGCTGGTCCGCGACGCGCAGAGCCGCTGGGAGAGCTTCGACGTCAGCCCCGCCGTGTCCCGGTGGACCGGGGGGGGGCGGCCCAACCACGGCCTGATGGTGGAGGTGCTCCACCCCCGGGGGGCGCCCGGCGAGGAGGACACTTCCCGGGCGCCCGGCCGGCACGTGAGGGTGAGCCGGTCCCTGCACGGGGACGGGGACTCCTGGCCTCAGGCCCGCCCTCTGCTGGTGACCTACGGGCGGGACGGGCGCGGGGACGGCACGCTCCGCCCACGGGACAAGCGGCAGGCGGCGCCGCGCAAGCAGCGGCGGAAGCACCAGCACAAGGCGGGCTGCCGGCGCCACGCCCTCTACGTGGACTTCAGCGACGTGGGCTGGAACGAGTGGATCGTGGCGCCGCCGGGCTACCACGCTTTCTACTGCCAGGGGGAGTGTCCCTTCCCCCTGGCCGACCACCTCAACTCCACCAACCACGCCATCGTGCAGACACTGGTCAACTCGGTGAACTCCAACATCCCGCGGGCCTGCTGCGTGCCCACCGAGCTCAGCCCCATCTCCCTGCTCTACCTGGACGAGTACGAGAAGGTCATCCTGAAGAACTACCAGGACATGGTGGTGGAGGGCTGCGGCTGCCGCTGAGACCAACCCATGGACCCTAGACCCTAGACCCTAGACCCATGGACACTAGACCCTAGACCCTAGACCCATGGACACTAGACCCTAGACCCATGGACTCTAGACCCTAGACCCTAGACCCATGGACACTAGACCCTAGACCCATGGACACTAGACCCTAGACCCTAGACCCATGGACACTAGACCCTAGACCCATGGACCCTAGACCCTAGACCCATGGACACTAGACCCTAGACCCTAGACCCATGGACACTAGACCCTAGACCCATAGACCCTAGACCCTAGACCCTGGACCCTAGACCCTAGACCCATGGACCCTACACCCTAGACTCATGGACCCTAGACCCTAGACCCTAGACCCTAGACCCTAGACCCTAGACCCATGGACCCTAGACCCTAGACCCATGGACCCTAAACCCTAGACCCTAGACCCTGGACCCTAGATCCTAGACCCTAGACCCATGGACCCTAGACCCTAGACCCATGGACCCTAGACCCATGGACCCATAGACCCTAGACCCTGGACCCTAGACCCTAGACCCTAGACCCTAGACCCATGGACGGACAGGAAGATGCTCCTCACAGAAGCAGATCGGCTTGTGCGTCCCAATGAAGACATTTATTTATATGAAAAGAAAGACACAAAACAGAGTTATTGTGGAAGAAGACGAAGAAACACTATATATGAATATATTTATATCTATGTTTAAAATGTTGGGGAAAAAAAATAAATATTTTAATCAGAGGAATATTCCTTTAATGGTTTTGAAAATGTATTCCTGATGTACATTTGGCTATGGGTGCAATACCACATGAAGTATAATGCTCAGATTTTAATTTTGTATTTATTTCTATTATAACCACTTTACCTGTAAATAAATCATGTGTAATTATCCTGAGACAACCTGGCTCCTCCCATTTGGAACGGCTGGTCAGAAGCACTAACAACGGGTCGGACCCTAGCCTGAAGAGAGGAGGTGTTTTAGAGGCTGGCGGAGGTCGGACCCTAGCCTGAAGAGAGGAGGTGTTTTAGAGGCTGGCGGAGGTCGGACCCTAGCCTGAAGAGAGGAGGTGTTTTAGAGGCTGGCGGAGGTCGGACCCTAGCCTGAAGAGAGGAGGTGTTTTAGAGGCTGGCGGAGGTCGGACCCTAGCCTGAAGAGAGGAGGTGTTTTAGAGGCTGGCGGAGGTCGGACCCTAGCCTGAAGAGAGGAGGTGTTTTAGAGGCTGGCGGAGGTCGGACCCTAGCCTGAAGAGAGGAGGTGTTTTAGAGGCTGGCGGAGGCTGTGTGTTCAGGAGGCCCTGATGAATGCCCAGAGCCTCCCACCTTCCAGCCGGCCCTAACCGTGTGTGTGTGTGTGTGTGTGTGTGTGAGTGTGTGTGTGTGTGTGTGTGTGTGTGTGTGTGTGTGTGTGTGTGTGTGTGTGTGTGTGTGTGTGTGTGTGTGTGTGTGTGTGTGTGTGTGTGTGTGTGTGTGTGTGTGTGTGGTGTGTGTGTGTGTGTGTGTGTGTGTGTGTGTGTGTGTGTGTGTGTGTGTGTGTGTGTGTGGTGTGTGGGTGTGTGGGTTGGTGGTGTGGGGTGAGGTGAGGTGAGGTGAGGTGAGGTGGGGTCGGGTGAGGTGAGGTAGAGTGAGGTGGGGTGAGGTGGGGTGGGGTGGGGTGGGGTGGGGTGAGGTGAGGTAGAGTGAGGTGAGGTGAGGTGAGGTGGGGTGAGGTGAGGTGAGGTGAGGTAGAGTGAGGTGAGGTGAGGTGAGGTAGAGTGAGGTGAGGTGGGGTGGGGTGAGGTGAGGTGAGGTGAGGATGGGTGAGGTGAGGTGAGGTAGAGTGAGGTGAGGTGAGGTGGGGTGAGGTGAGGTGAGGTGAGGTGAGGTGGGGTGGGGTGAGGTGAGGTAGAGTGAGGTGAGGTGGGGTGGGGTGAGGTGGGGTGGGGTGGGGTGGGATGGGGTGAGGTAGAGTGAGGTGAGGTGAGGTGAGGTGGGGTGGGGTGAGGTGAGGTGAGGTGAGGTGAGGTGAGGATGGGTGAGGTGAGGTGGGGTGAGGTGAGGTGAGGTGAGGTGAGGTGAGGTGAGGTGAGGTGAGGTGGGGTGGGGTGAGGTGAGGTGGGGTGGGGTGAGGTGAGGTGAGGTGAGGTGGGGTGAGGTGAGGTGAGGTGAGGTGAGGTGGGGTGAGGTGAGGTGGGGTGGGGTGGGGTGAGGTGAGGTGGGGTGAGGTGGGGTGAGGTGAGGTGAGGTGAGTTGAGGTGAGGTTAGGTGGGGTGGGGGGGTGAGGTGAGGTGGGGTGAGGTGAGGTGGGGTGAGGTGGGGTGGGGTGAGGTGAGGTGAGGTGAGGGGGGGGGTGAGGTGAGGTGGGGTGAGGTGAGGTGAGGTGGGGTGAGGTGAGGTGAGGTGGGGTGAGGTGAGGTGGGGTGGGGTGGGGTGAGGTGAGGTGGGGTGAGGTGGGGTGAGGTGAGGTGAGGTGGGGTGGGGTGAGGTGAGGTGAGGTGAGGTGGGGTGAGGTGAGGTGAGGTGGGGTGGGCTTCTCTCTCTCTCTCTCCCCCTCCTCCTCACACTACACACACACACCATACTACACACACACACACACACACACACACACACACACACCATACTACACACTACACACACACACACACCATACTACACACACACACACACACACACACACACACACACACACACCACACACACACACACACACACACACACCATACTACACACTACACACACACACACACACCATACTACACACTACACACACACACACACACACACACCATACTACACACACACACACACACACACACCATACTACACACTACACACACACACACACACACCATACTACACACACACACACACACACACCATACTACACACTACACACACACGCACCATACAACACACACACACACACACACACACACACCATACTACACACTACACACACACACACCATACTACACACTACACACACACACACACACACCATACTACACACACACACACACACCATCACACACACACACACACCATACTACACACTACACACACACACACACACACACCATACTACACACTACACACACACACACACACACTACCACACACACACACACCTACACACACACACACACACCATACTACACACTACACACACACACACCATACTACACACTACACACACACAGCATACTACACACTACACACTACACGCACACACACCATACTACACACTACACACACACACACACACCATACTACACACACACACACACACACACACACACACACACACACACACCATACTACACACTACACACACACACCATACTACACACTACACACACACACACATACACCATACTACACACTACACACACACACACACCATACTACACACTACACACACACACACACACACCATACTACACACTACACACACACACACACACACACACACCATACTACACACACACACACACACACACACACACACACACACACACACCATACTACACACTACACACACACACCATACTACACACTACACACACACACACATACACCATACTACACACTACACACACACACACACCATACTACACACTACACACACACACACATACACCATACTACACACTACACACACACACACATACACCATACTACACACTACACACACACACACACCATACTACACACTACACACACACACACATACACCATACTACACACTACACACACACACACCATACTACACACTACACACACACACACACACACACACCATACTACACACTACACACACACACACACACCATACTACACACTACACACTACACACACACACACCATACTACACACTACACACACACACACACCATACTACACACCACACACACACACACACCATACTACACACTACACCCACACACACACACACACACACACACACACACACACACACACACACACACACACACACACACACACACACACACACACACTATTATTCAGGGTGTGACTGTAGGGCGTAATGAATGCTGAATGATGAATACTTTGGTGGATAATGTGTGTCGCTCGAATGTACCAACGTGTTTAAATAAAGGTTATTCCAATTGAATAAAGAGCCAGTAGTGCCACCCTCTCTTCCTTAGTGGTTTATAGCTTCGGCGATGGAGATGTGGTGGAGCAGTTCCATATGGGCTCCATGTGTTGTGAGGACTGATCCCAGGTCAGGGTCAGGAGCCTTACAGACAGCACATGAAAGGCCCAGTGTGGTTAGGGGCGTGTCCTGTTTGTAGCAGGAAGTGAGGAGTTCAATCAGAGACATGACTTCCCCCAGCCTTCCGTCTGGAAACCCTAAATCACGCCTCACCCTCACCGAGCCGCTGGGCGGAGTATTCAGAGCTCGCAATAAAAATAAAATGAAATGATTGCAGCCCGTACCCACCATGTATCAAAGCTGCATTGGGTCTAACCCTAACCCGGTCCCACTATGAAGGGTCCTGACTGGACCACCAGGCCCCGGTCCCACTATGAAGGGTCCTGACTGGACCACCAGGCCCCGGTCCCACTATGAAGGGTCCTGACTGGACCACCAGGCCCCCGTCCCACTATGAAGGGTCCTGACTGGACCACCAGGCCCCGGTCCCACTATGAAGGGTCCTGACTGGACCACCAGGCCCCCGTCCCACTATGAAGGGTCCTGACTGGACCACCAGGCCCCCGTCCCACTATGAAGGGTCCTGACTGGACCACCAGGCCCCGGTCCCACTATGAAGGGTCCTGACTGGCCCAACAGGCCCCCGTCCCACTATGAAGGGTCCTGACTGGCCCACCAGGCCCCCGTCCCACTATGATGGGTCCTGACTGGACCACCAGGCCCCGGTCCCACTATGAAGGGTCCTGACTGGACCACCAGGCCCCCGTCCCACTATGAAGGGTCCTGACTGGACCACCAGGCCCCCGTCCCACTATGAAGGGTCCTGACTGGACCACCAGGCCCCGGTCCCACTATGAAGGGTCCTGACTGGCCCACCAGGCCCCGGTCCCACTATGAAGGGTCCTGACTGGACGCTGGAGAGGCTCTCCTACATGAATGCCTTACACTACTACTGTAGACAATTAGAGACTACTGGAGACTATTAGAGACTATTAGAGACTACTGTATACTACTGGAGACTATTAGAGACTACTGGAGACTACTGTATACTACTGGAGACTACTGGAGACTATTAGAGACTACTGTATACTACTGGAGACAACTGGAGACTACTGGAGACTACTGGAGACTATTAGAGACTACTGTATACTACTGGAGACTACTGGAGACTATTAGAGACTACTGTATACTACTGGAGACTACTGGAGACTACTGGAGACTACTGGAGACTATTAGAGACTACTGTATACTACTGGAGACTATTAGAGACTACTGTATACTACTGGAGACTACTGGAGACTACTGGAGACTACTGGAGACTACTGGAGACTATTGGAGACTACTGTATACTACTGGAGACTATTAGAGACTACCGTATACTACTGGAGACTATTAGAGACTACTGTATACTACTGGAGACTATTAGAGACTACTGTATACTACTGTATATTACTGGAGACTACTGGAGACTACTGGAGACTATTACTGACTACTGTATACTACTGTATACTACTGGAGACTACTGGAGACTACTGGAGACTACTGGAGACTATTAGAGACTACTGGAGACTACTGGAGACTATTAGAGACTACTGGAGACTATTAGAGACTACTG
>CM051019.1:26137271-26154771 GCA_027704905.1 Muraenolepis orangiensis
AATGTAATGTAATGTACTGTAGTGTAATGTAATGTAATGTAGTGTAATGTAGTGTAATGTAATGTAATATAATGTAATGTAATGTAATGTAGTGTAATGTAATGTAATGTAATGTAATTTAGTGTAGTGTAATGTAATGTAATGTAGTGTAATGTAATGGAGTGTAATGTAATGTGATGTAATGTGATGTAATGTAATGTCATGTAGTGTAATGTAATGTAATGTAATGTAATGTAATATAATGTAATTTAGCGTAATGTAGTGTAATGTAATGTAATGTAGTGTAGTGTAATGTGATGTAGTGTAATGTGATGTAGTGTAATGTAGTGTAATGTGATGTCATGTAATGTGATTTGATATAGTGTAATGGATGGAGAGCGTGTGGGAGGGTTCGATGGTTAACAGCAGGAAGGTCTGATGTTATCCATGTAGAGAAATAACAGAACAAAGCCATGTTTGAAAGTCACACCAAAGCGTGAGAAACCCCCAGAAGTTAACCCTGTCAGCGCTGGAGGATCAACGGCTCATTCATAAAGTGCATACAGTTGCCAACGTCAGGCGCTATCCGTTCATCATAAAATTAGATTCGATTAGATTAGATTAGATCATGATCCCCTGATCATTAGATAAGATTACATTACATTACATTACATTACATTACATTACATTACATTCAATTATAGATTAGATTAGATTAGATTAGATTAGATTAGATTAGATTAGAGATTCTAATGTGTTGTCATTTCACAGCTCAAGTTCAGTACAGAGTCAACAGTCTTCTAACCAGAGTGTAAATATACAGTACAGTCCATGGTAATATATAATGTTTAGTGGTTAAATAAGATGTCAAAACATCTACTGGGTATAAAAACAGGTATAAATAACTTATAGAGTAGGTATGAGATATGGGCAGAATTATAGGTATATATATACTGGTAAGTATATCAATAAATATCAACAGCACATATATATACATCCATCCATCCATCCATCTTCTCCCGCTTATCCGAAATCGGGTCGCGGAGGCAGCAGCTCCAGCAGGGGACTCCAAACTTCCCTCTCCCTGGCAACATCGACTAGCTCTGACTGGGGGATCCCGAGGCGTTCCCAGGCCAGTGTGGAGATGTAATCACCCCACCTGTACCTCGGTCTGCCCCGTGGTCTCTTCCCAGTTGGATGTGCCTGGAAAACCTCCCTCGGGAGGCGACCAGGAAGCATCCTTACTAGATGCCCGAACCACCTCAACTGGCTCCTTTCTACGCGAAGGAGCAGCGGCTCTACTCCGAGTCTCTCACGAGTGACTGAGCTTCTCACCCTATCCCTCAGGGAGATACCAGCCACCCTCCTGAGGATGGTATATATATTAGTATATATATACATATATATACTAATATACATATATATATATACTAATATATATATATATCAACAGGTAGTGAGCAGGGGTATGCAGTTATATGAACAGTTGTAGATTAATATACATATATATATACGGTAAGAACAGTAACAATTGGCTACATGGCTATCATACAGGTATGTAAACAATAATATAGGTAGAGGAGGGTAGTTATGATTACAGTTCATCATAACTTTTATAATGTGTTTTGAAAAGAACAGAAACAACCACTAAGGACACTTCTCAGTCAGACTGGAACAGGCCTGTGAGAATGGACAGTCAGATGACAGAGTGAATCTATGAGCCATGAATGAATGCTGAATCGATAGATTTGGTTAACCTGTGGGATCCTCAATCAAACGCCCCCTTGTGGTGAAATAGAGCAGCGGTCAGATGTCAGAGGCTTTCTTTTTACACACTTCAACTCAAAGCCCCTGATCGGGATCTAGTCCAGTGAGCTAATCTAATCTAGTTGCGCCACAGTGTGGCCATAAGAGGGCGGTTCGTGGCCTTCTTTGATAAACAAATTATATTCTTCTATATTACTTAAAATAAATGAACTATCGCGAGATAAGGTAAAGGCCGAATGCGGGCATCTTGTCAATTCATTTAAAGGGATAGTTCTGTTGTGCCCCCACGCTCTAATCAATCCCAGGTGTTGCCCATCCTAATCGGGCTGGCTGAGGCTAATGAACACCTGGGATCTCCCCTTCTTAAGGCTGCCGAGGACCGACGTCGGGGCTTGATCATTGAGAACCTTATGTCTCCAGCTCTGACTACGTCACGTCTCCTCCCAACCCCCCCACCTCTCCAAGGGCCCTCTCCACATTCCACCCTCTGGACCATCTCCCCATGTCGACCAGACCTCATAACCTATCCAACCCTACCCTGTTGTATTTGAGTTTGTGGATCTTTCAGTAAAGACATTATCCGTTGTTTTGGGTGTCCTGTCTCTTCTTCTGGGTTCTCTGGTACATTTGGCTAGCCGGTCTATAAGGATTATCAAAGATAAGGAATACCTGAGAAAGATAAGGAATGATCCATGCATGTGCAACATGGTCCTGGGTGTCATGTCAATAGGGCCGAGTGGATCAGGAACACTTTCTTCACCCTCTTCATTTTCCAGCCTAGGACCAGACTCGGGCGACATCATATCTCGAAGGAGCTGAAAAAAACAATAATTGTACATCAATGGCTGAATACCACGGGGTAGGGCCTATGTAGAGGTCAAATCAAATAAACTAAACATTTGTATTAACAGTTGAAAATATACCAGATGATGATTGACTGATTATGTGATGAATTGTAAGTCATGTGAGACAGCATGGGTCAGATGTTGAGAAAATAATGAACATGATACGTAGGACTCTGTTACGAACGTATACGACTGCGTTCAGACAATGATAGGACATTCCCGATCATTGAGGATAGTAATACCACTTTTTCACTTTTCGTGTCGTAGCGCTGTCAGATCTCAAACTGGAGCAAAAATTGGCAATGTGTGACTGAGGCTTCAGTCACCAGGAGCGAGGAGGGATTTTTGTATGTTGATTAATTCAGTATTAAGCAAACTTTGTATCAGGATAATCATAGGCTTAATAAATATTGTGTCTACAATATAATATAGTGTTTTATATAAATATAACACGGGCGCATGGCTGAGTCGGCACTGTCGTGTGTGCACGGTCCGGATTACTTTTGTCGGATACCTTGCAGTATTTTGCGATACAATACGGCATTGTGTCGATATACATGATGATGTGTGGGATGAACCGTAATACATGCTTTAATAAACTGCAATAACTTAATAATTATTTGTGTTGTTAGTCTGTTGAGGGAATAGACTTAGAGGCACTTATGTGCCTCACGGAAACGTGGCAACAGCCTGAGGTTTACCCTAAATGAAGTCTGTCCCCCTGGCTTCAGCTACCTGGAAAAAGCTCGCAGCACTGGTCGTGGTGGCGGCTTAGCAATAATACATAGAAATGCACTGGAACTGTCCCCCCTGCCTCTGCCTGTGCTATCCTCATTTGAATGCATTGGATTTAAATATAAAAACCCCTCCCACTGACAATACTTCTCATCTACTGGCCACCCAAACCCAACTCAGCTTTCATCCCAGAGATGCACGACCTTCTCACTACACTCTGCGCTACCTCTGCCAATATTATAATATTAGGAGACATAAATATTCACGTTGACACCCCCTCCTGTCACTCTGCAGCCGAGTTCCTCAGAGACACACGGTCAAATCATCAACAATAGCCCTGGCAACTCCAAGCTACTTATTCCACCATAAATCCACTCCTCAAACCTCAGACTCCCTTACACAAAGACACCACAGAGGAGCAGTGTGACAATTTCATCGCATTTTTTAGGAAAAAAAGTAGAGACCATCCGCTCTCTCCTCTCAAACTCCGCTGCTTTGCCAGTCCTGACCGCCAACCCCCAGCCCGGACCTACCCAGCCTCTTTGCTGCTTCACTGACATCTCGCAGCATGAAGTTGAGGCCATCATCAAAAAGATGAAACCCTCCACCTGTGCCCTGGACCCCTTTCCCACAGCCCTGTTCAAATCTAACATTGGTGCCATAAGTCCCCTGATCACTTCAGTGATAAACCACTCCATCCAGTCTGGTCATGTTCCATCCCCATTAAAAGCTGCTGTCAAATCAAACCACTCCTCAAAAAACCCACCTTAGACCCTGAAGTCCTTGCTAATTACAGACTCATCTCCAACCTGCCATTTCTATCAAAGGTGCTGGAGAAAGTAATTGCCATTCAGATTCACGAACATCTCAAACACAATAACCTCTTTGAAAAATTCCAGTCTGGTTTCCAAAAGGGCCACAGTACAGAAAATGCCTTAGTCAGGGTGACCAATGACCTGCTGATGACAGCTGACACCGGATCTCCATCCCTCCTCATCCTCCTGGATCTAACTGCAGCGATTGACACCGTCGACCATGACATTCTACTCCATCGTCTTCGCTCGACAATTGGACTCTCTCACTGCCCTAAACCGGTTCCCCTCATATTTCACCGGGAGGACTGAGCACGTCACCTTGGGAGTGGCAAAATCACAAACACACTCTGTGAACTGTGGTGTCCCTCAAGGATCAGTCCTCAGCCCCACCCTTTTCACCATATATGCGCTACGACACTTGGTCGTGTCATCAGCCGGCATAGAATATCTTTCCATTGCTATGCTGATGACACACAGCTCTACATCAGAACAAACACAACCCCCTCCTCACCCCTGCCTTCATCCAACATCACCACATGCCTGAAGGAGATAATAATAATAATAATAAAGATGGTACAGTTTATAAGGTATATGCCAGTTTAAACAGATGGGGTTTTAGTTGGGTTTTGTAGGTTGTTATAGAATCAGACTGTGGGATGTGTAGTGGCAGGGAGCTCCAGAGTCTGGGAGCCGAGCGACTGAAAGCTGGAGCCCCCATGGTGCTGAGGCGTGAGCTGGGGACGGTGAGAAGTCCAATGGAGGATGAGCGGAGGGTGCGGGAGAGGGTGTACTCCTGAAGGAGGTCAGTGATGTAGATGGGGGTTGGATTGTGGAGAGCTTTGTAGGTGAGTAAAAGGTTTTTATAGTCAATCCGGTAGCGCACAGGAAGCCAGTGTAGTTGAATGAGAACGGGGGTGATGTGGTCAGATGAGTTGGTGCGGGTGATGATCCGGCCAGTCAGAAGTGCATTGCAGTAATCAATCCGGGACGTGACAAATGAGTGGACCAGGATTTCAGTGCTGATTGGGACAGAGATGAGCGGACTCTGGAGATGTTCTGAAGATGGAAGAAGGCAGTGCGAGTGATGTTTTTAATGTGTGGTACAAATGAGAGGGAGCCGTCCAGAATGACACCGAGGCTTTTTACTTGGGAAGAGATGGTATGGGGAAGCCGTCGATGATGATGCTTCGAGCTGGGCGTGATGTTTTGTGACTTGGTGAGGGGGGATTTGGAGCCGATGAGCAGGGCCTCAGTTTTGCTAGCGTTGAGCTTGAGGAAATTCCTGCTCATCCAGCTCCTGATGTCCTCAAGGCAGGTGGTGAGGGAGGTGGGGGGCAGGGCAGTGGAGGGTTTGGAGGAAATGTAGACCTGTGTGTCGTCAGCGTAGCAGTGAAAGTGAACCCTGTGGTGACGGAGGATTTTGACCAGGGGGAGGAGATATGTGATGAATAGGAGTCGACCCAGTACTGACCCCTGGGGGACACCCAGTGAAACAGAACACCCTGACTTTTCAATTCCAGAGTTGAGGGAGGAGTTAATTATGTCAGTGACCATAGGTGATATGGCTGGTAGACAAGCCTTGACCAGGGTGGTGGGAAGAGGATCAAGCTGACAGGTGGTGGTTTTGGCTTTACGGATGAGCTCTGAGATGGTGTATTCCGATGCTGGGGTGAAGTTGGAGAGGGAGCTGATGAGTGGTTGGCCAGTGGTAACCATCCAGGGTGGATCACTTGAGGAGGTGCATGATGAGGCCAGCTGTAGGTGAATGGTGTTCATTTTAGAGTGAAAAAATTGCAAAAAGTCAGTGCATCGATCAGTGGAGATGTCTGGGGGGAGGGTTTGAGGAGGCTGAAGTAGGTGTCTGACTGTGGAGAAGATAACTCTGTTGTTGAGGATTTGGGGATCTGAGTACATTTGGGTGTGAACTGAGAGTCCGGTGTTTTTGCACAGCCGCTCCAGTCGGCGGCCTGTGGCTTTGAGCTGACGGAGCTCAGAGGTAAACCAGGGGGCGGAGTGGGTGAATGAGACTTTGCGAGTTTTCAAGGGAGCCAGGGCAGTGAGGGAGGAGGAGAGACAGTTATTGTAGTGATTCACCAGGTCAGCAGTGTGGGAGGATGGGGGAGGATTGGGGTAGGAGTTAATCAGGGTGGTGAGATCTGTGGGGTTAATATGTTTAATGTTTCTGAAGGTGATGGACCGTTGTTCTTTGGCTTTAGAAAGGGGGGCATGGATTTAAACAATTACAGCTTTATGGTCAGAAATGGGGAACTCTGTGACAGCAAGGTTAGTGGGAGTGATGCCAGTGCAGCAGAGTACCGTATTGACCCGAATATAAGATCACCCCGATTATAAGATGACCCCTCTTTTTCAAGATTCATTTTTGGAAAAATACCTTTTTGAAGACCAACCCCACTGGTTGCCATGCCGACGTAAACGTCGCTGCTTTTATTTTGTTGTTTTATTTAAACCATTTTTACTCTGTAGCTTATAAATACAATTTATTAATATTATTATTATTATTATTGTTATTATTGTCATTGTTTTAAGTAAAGCAGAGAACTTCCCTATGAATTTAGTAATGTTTTCATTTAGTAATTATATATTCATGACCGATGACTACCGGGTTAACAACACAATGATCAGCAAATACATATTCATATACCCATATATATATTGTATATTTATACTGTATATTTATACTATATATATCAAGTCAAGTCAAGTCAATTTTATTTATATAGCCCTTAATTACAGTTACAGTCTCAAAGGGCTTCACATGCCACATGTTTACAACACCCCCCAAACCCCTAGCCCCGCCCCCCAAACCCTAGCCCCGCCCCCCAAACCCTAGCCCCCTAAGGGCAAGAAAAAACTTCTAAAGAAGGGGAAGGGGATCCCTCCTTCAGGGATGGTTCAGGAGTGACATGGGGGCCATAAGTGAGTAATGTACATAGTAAAGTACAAAGAAAAAAACATACATACACACACACATACACAATATACAAATATTAAAATGAGCATCTAATTAGTGTGTGGTGCCGGTATCCTTCATGTGGGGATTCCTAGCAGCCTGCAGTAGGGTTAGGTGGACATGGAACATGTCATGAGAGCTGAGGGGCACTCCACAATGTCAATATATATACTGTATATATTTTTATATATTTATTTATATACACATATATATACTGTATATTCATACAGAATATATATATTATATTTATTTATTTATATACACATGTATATATATATACCAGTGGCGGCTGGTGCATTTTTCACCAGGGGGGGCTATACCATTTTTTTTTTTTACAATTACATATTGTTAATTACATTATATACAATTACTTTTTGTATTGAAATGTCGCCCTTCTGTCCATCACTTTCATCATGGCCACGCAAGGCCAGCTCAAAGGCACCACAGAACTTCACACAGTCTATTCTTTTAGACTTTATTTGGTACATGGATACATAAACACATTTAAGAAGAAACAACGAGAACAATAACACCAAAACACATTCAAAGCAGCTCTGAACAGGTGAGTTTGGTGAGTGATTTAAACAAGCAGGTATATATATATATATATATATATATATATATATATATATATATATATATATATATATACCTGCTTGTTTAAATCACTCACGAAAACTATATCAATCACTCAACAAAAATATATATATATCGGCACACACTGACATATATTTGTGTGTGTGTGTGTGTGTGCGTGCGTGCGCGTGTGCGTGTGCGTGTGCGTGTGTGTGTGTGTGTGTGTGTGTGTGTGTGTGTGTGTGTGTGTGTGTGTGTGTGTGTGTGCCCGCAGAGACAGAGGCCGTGTTCCATTTCTGCAGTCTTAAGGCTGCTTCCGAAGGCTGCTTCTAAAACGTGTTAAATGGGACGGTCTAGCCTACGGAGTACTTCCTGAATGCGTCACCAGCTGCGTCACCAAGCGCCACGCCCACCGTCGTCGCGCGCTGACCAGAGCCGCGGAGATAGTCCAACTAGAAGCTTCTTTTTGAGAGTTTAATAATACGATAATACGTGTTAAAAATGGATGATTTGTATTCAGTATTCTTTTTAACTAAGTTTCACCGCCGGCGTCGACGTTTGATGTTATTTCGGCTATTTCGGCTACACATATACATATATACATATATATATATACATATACATATATATATTTATATATACATATATATATACATATATACATATCCCTCCCTACTCCAAGTAGGGAGGGAGTCCCAAGTGAAGGAGTTCAAGTATCTCGGGGTCTTGTTCTCCAGTGAGGGGAGGATGGAGCGTGAGATTGACAGGAGAATAGGTGCAGTAGGAGCGGTATTGGGTGCACTTTGGCGCACCGTTGTAACCCAAAGAGAGCTGAGCCAGAAGGCAAAGCTCTCCATCTACCGATCAGTCTTCGTTCCTACCCTCACCTATGGCCATGAGCAATGGGGAATGACTGCAGTGTACTAGGCATATGTGTACTAGGAAAAGCATATTATGATGCGCAAATTATTTTAAAATCATATTTTACACATATTTCTGGGTGCATTCCATATTTTAAACACACACATATTGACAATATATATATATATATATATATATATATATATATATATTATAATTTTTTTTATTATTATTTGTTTTGAGCGTGTGGTTTAGGGGGCGGCGCCCCATCGCTCCCTATGGGCCAGCCGCCACTGATATATACTATATATTTATTTATTTATTTATATACACACATATATATATATATATATATATATATATATATATATATATATATATATATATACAGTAGATATATACATAATATATATACACTGTATATTTATACTGTATATATGAATATATATATTTATTTATATACACATTTATATATATATACAGTATATATATTTATATATATATAAATATATATTGATTTATTTCTATACACATTTATATATATATATATACAGTATATAAATACAGAATATACATTTAGATTACATTTACATTTAGGGCATTTGGCAGACGCTTTTATCCAAAGCGACTTACAAGGTGTACATTAGTTGAAGCAGACAATAGCATAACACTGGGGTACGCAAACATATAAATACAGCAGTTCACAAGTATTCATATTGACAAGATGAATAACACAATTTCGTACTGCTAGGTCACCTGCTTAAGTAGCTGTGATAAGAGCGTGTTAACAACATTAAGGACATACACTTGCTAACATATACAACATGCTAAGAGCTATTAATGTCAGGACTTAATATACACTGTATATTTATACAGTGTATATATATATGAGTGTATTTTTGTATATAGGCTTCACCATAGCTCTAATCTCTGTAAAACAGGAAGCTCCCTCAGCCACTAAAGTTACTCAGTTACTAAATCAAATGATTCATTCATTCCCGCATGAAGAGTTTCCCAACCTCCGGTAAACGGTGTGAATGCAGGACTAGAAGTTCCTCAATCAACTCACCTTTTGACAGTTGTGTCGAGTTATGCTGCAATATTTATACAAATGTTTTTATTTCTAGTGTATTTATTTACCTCTACGCTCTGCAGCAGTTGACCCCATCCACCCCCCGGGGGGTCCCGCCCCCCCCTGTCTGCCCCTTCACCTGTCTGCTCCTTCCCCTCCTCCTCCTCCTCCTCCTCCTCCTCCTCCTCCTCCTCCTCCTCCTCCTCCCCCTCCTCCCGCTCCTCCCCCTCCTTCCCCTCCTCCTCCCGCTCCTCCCGCTCCTCCCCCTCCTTCTCCTCCTCCCGCTCCTCCCCCCTCCCCCCCCCCCTCCCGCTCCTCCCCCCCCCTCCCCCTCCTCCCCCTCCTCCTCCTCCTCCCCCTCCTCCCCCTCCCCCTCCTCCTCCCCCTCCCGCTCCTCCTCCTCCTCCCGGAGGGGTGGCCTCTCTCAGTAAAGGACGCGCTCCTCCTCCTCCTCCCGGAGGGGTGGCCTCTCTCAGTAAAGGACGCGCTCCTCCTCCTCCCGGAGGGGTGGCCTCTCTCAGTAAAGGACCCGCTCCTCCACCTCCTCCCGGAGGGGTGGCCTCTCTCAGTAAAGGACGCGCTCCTCCTCCTCCTCCCGGAGGGGTGGCCTCTCTCAGTAAAGGACCCGCTCCTCCTCCTCCTCCCGGAGGGGTGGCCTCTCTCAGTAAAGGACGCGCTCCTCCTCCTCCCGGAGGGGTGGCCTCTCTCAGTAAAGGACCCGCTCCTCCTCCTCCTCCCGGAGGGGTGGCCTCTCTCAGTAAAGGACCCGCTCCTCCTCCTCCTCCCGGAGGGGTGGCCTCTCTCAGTAAAGGACGCGCTCTTCGCTCCGGTGGACGCGGAACGTTTCTTTCCTACCAACGAAGGAACAGATCGATCGGGTTCTAATCCAGAGGAGGTTCGTTTCTTTGTTTTCAAAAGCATGAATGTGTCTTTCTGGTTCTTGTCTGGTTCCTTGTATGATAACATTTACATTTACATTACATTTACATTTACATTTAGGGCATTTGGCAGACGCTTTTATCCAAAGCGACTTACAAGGAGTACATTAGTTGAAGATAACTTGTCTGGTTCCTTGTATGATAACTTGTCTGGTTCCTTGTATGATAACTTGTCTGGTTCCTTGTATGATAACTTGTCTGGTTCCTTGTATGATAACTTGTCTGGTTCCATAGTTCTCATAACTCATCCTTCATGTTGTTCAGACCAGCTGCGGGTGGTTGTGCTGTTAAAGTGTGTGCCAGTGTGTTGTCCAATGTTACAGATTGGTTTAGCTTGGTACCAGTAGTGAGTTCATGTACCAGTTAATGGTTAATGGTCGGATGCTTGTCACCGTATGTCGTAAGAGAGCCTCGCCCAGTAAACAACTTGATCACTTTATCACCGCGACTTTATCACCGGTGAGTCAACAGAACGCCAGGCCTGCAGAAAGGATCGCCTCCGGCATGGAGTGTGTGTGTGTGTGTGTGTGTGTGTGTGTGTGTGTGTGTGTGTGTGTGTGTGTGTGTGTGTGTGTGTGTGTGTGTGTGTGTGTGTGTGTGTGTGTGTGTGTGTGTGTGTGTGTGTGTGTGTGTGTGTGTGTGTGTGTGTGTGTGTGTGTGTGTGTGTGTGTGTGTGTGTGTGTGTGTGTGGGCATGCTCTCTCCTGATCAGCTGCGTGTCTTTACTCGTCTCACATTCCTCCACCGAAGCGTCTCTCCGTTGTTCTACCGCCACTCTAACATCTTCTCTTCGGTTCTCGAAGAGAAGATGGAGACAGACAGACAGACAGACAGACAGACAGACAGACAGACAGACAGACAGAGCCGCTGCTGTTCTCAGATTTATTTTTTGACCAGTGAACAAAAGCCCCAACCTGAGGTGGAGGACCTGAAGGCTGATTCAGGGAACACAGTGGCTCTAACTCACCTGAGAGGAAGGCGGAGCTTCAGGTCACCTTCTGACCTTCACCAGCTGTCACTCAATCCTTCTGACATGACTTTAATCATTAGCTTCACTAGCTTCATTAATCCTTCCTTCCCCAAAGTCATTTAACTCTGAACACCGCAAAGAAGACCCAAAACAAATTAGAATACCCACAGACACACCTACATCAAATCCAATATAATCCACTAAATCTTCAACAATCCACCCCAAGTGGCTCCTGGAGGTAATAATAATAATAATAATAATAATAAGGTATTATTATTATGAGGTACTGCAGGGGGTCTGTTAACATGAAGACACTCCAGGTCATCGTATGATGAACAGAGAGCTGATGCATTGATTTGAATGACGTGAACATGGCTTATAACTAAGCATCGAAGCTGGATATATAAAGATGTTAATAAGGCATTATGAATATATTATTAGGCCTATAGGCCTGGGATAAAATACACCAGCATTTGATTGAACCATAGATATGGGGTTCCTGCACTGGTTCTCTATTCACCAAGCGGTCCCTGGGCTGGAGAAGGTTCAAGACCCCCGACAGACGACTCCTAAAGGTCCTGTCTCACCCCGGGCCGGCCCCTCTCTGTAGGAGCAGGCAGGATGGCGGCGGCGGTGGAGTACGGGACCACGTCGTGGGAGCTGAGGGTGAAGGTGGACCAGCGCCACGGAGAGCCCATGACCATGAAGCTGCGTGTGAAAGGAGATCTTCACGCAGGAGGCCTCATGCTGCAGCTGGTGGAGAAGATCAGTGAGTCGTCTCATGTGTGTGTGTGTGTGTGTGTGTGTGTGTGTGTGTGTGTGTGTGTGTGTGTGTGTGTGTGTGTGTGTGTGTGTGTGTGTGTGTGTGTGTGTGTGTGTGTGTGTGTGTGTGTGTGTGTGTGTGTGTGTGTGTGTGTGTGTGTGTGTGTGTGTGTGTGTGTGTGTGTGATGACATGTTTCTGCTTAGAATAACTAAACGGTCCAACAAAACAAAACAAACCGCACACCTGTTTGATCCCAGTAGACCTGCTCCTGCTCTGCCACACACCTTGGTTTGACCTTTGACCCCCACATTCCTTCACAATATGGTTCTCCTACCTGTGCTGGGGGCCAAAGGTCGGCTCCCCCCACCCCCCCGCCTGGCCACCGTCGTCACAAAGCAAAATCACTGAGAGACCAGAAATCAGAGGTAAGCTCTGAGTCATGTGACCTAGAGCTCCCGGGTCACATGACTCAGAGGTAAGCTCTGAGTCATGTGACCTAGAGCTCCCGGGTCACATGACTCAGAGGTAAGCTTTGAGTCATGTGACCTAGAGCTCCCGGGTCACATGACTCAGAGGTAAGCTCTGAGTCATGTGACCTAGAGCTCCCGGGTCACATGACTCAGAGGTAAGCTCTGAGTCATGTGGGTCAGGTGTGTTTGTGAGACCAGTAGAGGTCCGGTCCTCCAGGGTCAGGTGTGTTGGTGAGACCAGTAGAGGGTCCTCCAGGGTCAGGTGTGTTGGTGAGACCAGTAGAGAGTCCTCCAGGGTCAGGTGTGTTGGTGAGACCAGTAGAGGGTCCTCCAGGGTCAGGTGTGTTGGTGAGACCAGTAGAGGGTCCTCCAGGGTCAGGTGTGTTGGTGAGACCAGTAGAGGTCCGGTCCTCCAGGGTCAGGTGTGTTGGTGAGACCAGTAGAGGGTCCTCCGGGGTCAGGTGTGTTGGTGAGACCAGTAGAGGGTCCTCCAGGGTCAGGTGTGTTGGTGAGACCAGTAGAGGGTCCTCCAGGGTCAGGTGTGTTGGTGAGACCAGTAGAAGGTCCTCCGGGGTCAGGTGTGTTGGTGAGACCAGTAGAGGGTCCTCCAGGGTCAGGTGTGTTGGTGAGACCAGTAGAGGGTCCTCCAGGGTCAGGTGTGTTGGTGAGACCAGTAGAGGGTCCTCCGGGGTCAGGTGTGTTGGTGAGACCAGTAGAGGGTCCTCCAGGGTCAGGTGTGTTGGTGAGACCAGTAGAGGGTCCTCCAGGGTCAGGTGTGTTGGTGAGACCAGTAGAGGGTCCTCCAGGGTCAGGTGTGTTGGTGAGACCAGTAGAAGGTCCTCCGGGGTCAGGTGTGTTGGTGAGACCAGTAGAGGGTCCTCCAGGGTCAGGTGTGTTGGTGAGACCAGTAGAGGGTCCTCCAGGGTCAGGTGTGTTGGTGAGACCAGTAGAAGGTCCTCCGGGGTCAGGTGTGTTGGTGAGACCAGTAGAGGGTCCTCCAGGGTCAGGTGTGTTGGTGAGACCAGTAGAAGGTCCTCCGGGGTCAGGTGTGTTGGTGAGACCAGTAGAGGGTCCTCCGGGGTCAGGTGTGTTGGTGAACTTACACATATACATTTGTCCGTTTTTTGGGTGTATTTTTCTTAACAATCCAGTTGAATCCAGAACTGTGTGACAGGGTGACAGGGAGACAGGGTGACAGGGCGACAGGGTGACAGGGTTTCAATATGAAATACTTAGAAAGTTTCATGTGTTGTAAATACAAGTCACCTGGAGACTTCAAGGGTTTTAGTTGTTTGTTAATTTGTTTATTAGTTGATTGAAGGATCCCCATGAGCTGAAAACCCTCTAGATGTCCTCATGGACATGGTGTGCTTTGACTCCATTTCCCAGAAGCCCCCCAGGACTGGTCGGACCACGCCCTGTGGTGGGACCAGAGGAACATGTGGCTCCTGAAAACCCACTGGACTCTGGACAAGTACGGCATTCAGGTAGCAGAGCGTCTGTCCCTCTGGGAGTGTCTGTCTTTCTCTGGGAGTGTCTGTCTCTCTCTGGGAGTGTCTGTCTCTCTCTGGGAGTATCTGTCTCTCTGGGAGTGTCTGTCTCTCTCTGGGAGTGTCTGTCTCTCTCTGGGAGTGTCTGTCTCTCTGGGAGCGTCTGTGTCTCTCTGGGAGTGTCTGTCTCTCTCTGGGAGTGTCTGTCTCTCTCTGGGAGTGTCTGTCTCTCTCTGGGAGTGTCTGTCTCTCTGGGAGCGTCTGTCTCTCTCTGGGAGCGTCTGTCTCTCTCTGGGAGTGTGTCTCTCTGGGAGCGTCTGTCTCTCTCTGGGAGTGTGTCTCTCTGGGAGTGTCTGTCTCTCTCTGGGAGTGTGTGTCTCTCTGGGAGTGTCTGTCTCTCTCTGGGAGTGTCTGTCTCTCTCTGGGAGTGTCTGTCTCTCTGGGAGTGTCTGTCTCTCTCTGGGAGTGTCTGTCTCTCTGGGAGTGTCTGTCTCTCTGGGAGTGTCTGTCTCTCTCTGGGAGTGTCTGTCTCTCTCTGGGAGTGTCTGTCTCTCTCTGGGAGTGTGTCTCTCTGGGAGTGTCTGTCTCTCTGGGAGTGTCTGTCTCTCTCTGGGAGTGTCTGTCTCTCTGGGAGTGTCTGTCTCTCTCTGGGAGTGTCTGTCTCTCTGGGAGTGTCTGTCTCTCTGGGAGTGTCTGTCTCTCTCTGGGTCTCTTCCTCCTCATAGACTCATTCCAGCTGGATCTCCTTCACCCTCCTTCACTCACAAACAGTAGCCACTAGCGACTAGTGAAGCAGCTAACGCTAGTGCGGGCTCCTCTGCAGGCGGACGCGGACCTGAGCTACACACCGCAGCATAAGCCCCTCCTACTGCAGCTTCCCAACATGAGGACCGTCCGGATGAGCGTCAGCTTCTCCAGCGTGGTGTTCAGGGCTGTCGCCCACATCTGCCGCCTGCTCAGTGAGTCATGGGGGCGGGGCTAGCTGAGTGAGTGGTGTCTGGGATGGGGGCGGGGCTAGCTGAGTGAGTGGTGTCTGGGATGGGGGCGGGGCTAGCTGAGTGAGTGGTGAGTGGTGTCTGGGATGGGGGCGGGGCTAGCTGAGTGAGTGGTGTCTGGGATGGGGGCGGGGCTAGCTGAGTGAGTGGTGTCTGGGATGGGGGCGGAGCTTAGTGAGTGGTGTCTGGGATGGGGGCGGAGCTTAGTGAGTGGTGTCTGAGATGGGGCGGAGCTTAGTGAGTGGTGTCTGGGATGGGGGCGGAGCTTAGTGAGTGGTGTCTGGGATGGTGGCGGGGCTTAGTGAGTGGTGTCTGGGATGGGGGCGGAGCTTAGTGAGTGGTGTCTGGGATGGGGCGGGGCTTAGTGAGTGGTGTCTGGGATGGGGCGGGGCTTAGTGAGTGGTGTCTGGGATGGGGCGGGGCTTAGTGAGTGGTGTCTGGGATGGGGGCGGGGCTAGTTTAGTGAGTGGTGAGTGGTCCTGACATGTCAGCGTGTGTGGAAATGGAGGTTCCAACCAAAATATTATTTTTTTATTATTAGAACTATTAATATTATTATTATTATTATTTATATTATTATTAGGATTATTACTATTATTATTATTATTACTACTATTATTATTATAACTTATTATAATAATTATTATTAGTATTAGTATTATTATTATTACTATTATCATAATCATAATTATTAGTATTTAATTAAGTATTATACATACAGATAATTTATTATTATTATTATTATATTAAATATTATACATATAGATCATTTATTTTTTATTTTATTATTATTATATAAATTAATATATATACAGATAGTTTATTATTATTAGTATTTTTATTTTACTAATGATTATTCATATAGAAAATAAATAATAATAATTATTATTGTAATTGTATTAATGATTATACATATAGATAATACATTTAGATTATTATTTTTATATTAATTATTATACAAACCGATAATTATTATTATACTAATAATTAAAATGATTATATTAATTATTGTACAAACATTGTCTTCTTCTTCTTCTTCTTATTATTATAATTATAATTATTATTATCATATGAATGATTATTCATATATATAATCAATTATTCTTAAAATGTGCATTATAATTATTAATATATTAATGATTTTTCATTAAGATAATTAATTATTCTTATTATTAGATTTTGATCACTCCCAGTAACGGTGGGAGTGGGGGGACCAGTTGGATGTGGGAGGAACTGCTTGTGGTTCATCGCTGTCCTTTACGCTCGCTGGGCTGCAGACATCCGGAGACCGGAGGAGCTATCGCTGCTGAAGCAACACCACGACTGCAAGAAGAAGAAGAAGAAAGACAAGAACTCCTTCCTGGACGAGATCCTGGACATTGGCGACCTCAATGGAAGCACAGCAGGGTCAGGTATGTCTCACAAACAGGTGCTCACCTGTCTGTCCATTCACCATCCATCCATACAACATCCCTCAGGGCCAAAGCATCTGTTGTGTGCTCTTAAACTGCCTTTTGACAGCTGTTAACATGTTGCCAGAACAAATTAAATGTTTAGTGTGTAAACTAAACTTTTATTTATTTATACATGCTTTGCTCTGCTTCAGGAAGCCCCGCCCACAGTAAGACCATGAGGCCGACCTATGACCCAGAGAACGGCATGCCCCTAACTGCCACCAGCCTGTGGTTTGGGGACAACCCCTTCACCGCCAGCCAGCCTAACCTCCCCCCCGCAGAGCTGGCCAAGATGTACCAGCCGCTATCGCTGGTGGACAAAACGGCCATCAACGCGGGGTCAGTATCCAAACCCATCCGCTGGGGAATTACATGAACCCTGAACCCTGACCCATTGTTCATGAGGAACCCTGAACCCTGACCCATTGTTCATGAGGAACCCTGACCCATTGTTCATGAGGAACCCTGACCCATTGTTCATGAGGAACCCTGAACCCTGACCCATTGTTCATGAGGAACCCTGAACCCTGACCCATTGTTCATGAGGAACCCTGAACCCTGACCCATTGTTCATGAGGAACCCTGACCCATTGTTCATGAGGAACCCTGAACCCTGACCCATTGTTCATGAGGAACCCTGAACCCTGACCCATTGTTCATGAGGAACCCTGACCCCTGACCCATTGTTCATGAGGAACCTTGACCCCTGACCCATTGTTCATGAGGAACCCTGAACCCTGACCCATTGTTCATGAGGAACCCTGACCCCTGACCCATTGTTCATGAGGAACCCTGACCC
>CM051019.1:26157271-26217271 GCA_027704905.1 Muraenolepis orangiensis
ATACATTACAACAAGTTACTTTAGTTAAGTTTAGTTCTGGGTTGAGTTTGTTATGTTTAGTTTTGAGTTAGTTTAGTTTAGTTCTGGGTTGAGTGAGTTTAGTTGAGTTCTGGGTTGAGTTTGTTGAGTTGAGTTCTGGGTTGAGTTAGTTTAGTTCTGGGTTGAGTTACTTTAGTTGAGTTTAGTTCTGGGTTGAGTGAGTTTAGTTGATTTCTGGATTGAGTTAGTTTAGTTGAGTTCTGGGTTGAGTTAGTTTAGTTTAGTTCTGGGTTGAGTTACTTTAGTTAAGTTTAGTTCTGGGTTGAGTTACATTAGTTGAGTTCTGGGTTGATTTAGTTTAGTTTAGTTCTGGGTTGAGTTAGTTTAGTTCTGGGTTGAGTTACTTTAGTTAAGTTTAGTTCTGGGTTGAGTTACATTAGTTGAGTTCTGGGTTGATTTAGTTTAGTTTAGTTCTGGGTTGAGTTAGTTTAGTTTAGTTCTGGGTTGAGTTACTTTAGTTAAGTTGAGTTCTGGGTTGAGTTGGTTAAGTTTTGTGCTGGGTTGAGTTAGTTGAGTTCTGGGTTGAGTTTGTTTAGTTCTAGGTTGAGTTAGTTGAGTTAGTTTAGTTGAGTTAGTTTAGTTAAGTTCTGGGTTGAGTTACTTCAGTTAGGTTAAGTTCTGGGTTGAGTTAGTTGAGTTTAGTTCTGGGTTGAGTTAGTTTAGTTTAGTTTAGTTCTGGGTTGAGTTAGTTTAGTTGAGTTCTGGGTTGAGTTAGTTTAGTTTAGTTCTGGGTTAGTTGAGTTAAGTTGACTTGAGTTCTAACCGTGACATGCTGTCCCTCCAGTACCACATCTGTAAACTGTCCACGTCTGGGTTGAGTTAGTTCAGTTAAGTTTAGTTCTGGGTTGAGTTGGTTAACTTTAGTTCTGGGTTGAGTTGCTTGAGTTTAGTTATGGGTTGAGTTAATTGAGTTCTGGCTTGAGTTAGTTGAGTTCTGGCTTGAGTTAGTTGTGTTGTGTTCTGGGTTGAGTTAGTTTAGTTAAGTTTAGTTCTGCGTTGAGTTGGTTACGTTAAGTTCTGGGTTGAGTTAGTTTAGTTAAGTTTAGTTGACTTGAGTTCTAACCGTGACATGCTGCCCCTCCAGTCCCACATCTGTAAACTGACCACGTCCACATCTGGGTTGAGTTAGTTTAGTTAAGTTTAGTTCTTGTTTGATTTAGTTTAGTTCTGGGTTGGGTTAGTTATGTTTAGTTCTGGGTTGAGTTAGTTTAGTTCTGGGTTGAGTTAGTTTAGTTCTGGGTCAAGTTACTTTAGTTAAGTTTAGTTCTGGGTTAAGTTGGTTAAGTTTAGTTCTGGGTTGAGTTAGTTTAGTTAAGTTTAGTTGACTTGAGTTCTAACCTCGGCATGCTGTCCCTCCAGTAGCACATCTGTAAACTGACCACGTTCACATCTGGGTTGAGTTAGTTTAGTAAGTTTAGTTCTTGTTTGATTTAGTTTAGTTTATTTCTGGGTTGGGTTAGTTACGTTTTAGTTCTGGGTTGAGTTAGTTTAGTTTAGTTCTGGATTGAGTTGGTTAAGTTTAGTTCTGGGTTGAGTTAGTTTAGTTCTGGGTTGAGTTGGTTAAGTTTAGTTCTGGGTTGAGTTCTAACCTGGACATGCTGTCCCTCCAGTACCACATCTGTAAACTGACCACGTCCAGCGAGCCTCTGGACCTGTGTGAGGAGGCGGAGTTGGACGAGGTGGAGGCGGCGCTCTCCAGCCTGGAGGTGACTCTGGAGGGAGGGACCGCCGACCGCATCCTGGTAGGCCTTCACATGGGTCTCAACAGGCTTTGGTCCATGGTGGGAGATGATGAGAAGATTAGATTAGATTCTAATGTGTTCATTTCACAGCACAGCGAATAGAATTGAGCATCTAACCAGAGTGCAGATGTTACAGTAAAGTGCAGGTGATGTCATTTACAGTTTAAATGTACAGGTTAAAAGACAGTCTACTAGGTTAAGTGGGATATGAGAATAATAATAGGTATATACAGTATATATATATGTATATATACATATATATATACAGGTAAGTATTTAACAGGTAGTGATCAGGGATATGCAGTTCTATCAACAGGTGGAGATTAAAATATATACGGCAGGTACAGTAAAAATGTATACATTAACATCTTATTAATAAATATGTAAATATTATCTTGAATCTTGAATCTTGAACTATGGGCTGCTGCTCTATGGGGCTGCTCTATGGTGCTGCTCTATGGTGCTGTTCTATGGTGCTGTTCTGTGGTGCTGTTCTGTGGTGATGCTCTGTGGTGCTGCTCTGTGGTGCTGTTCTGTGGTGCTGCTCTGTGGTGCTGCTCTGTGGTGCTGTTCTGTGGTGCTGCTCTGTGGCGCTGCTCTGTGGTGCTTCTCTGTGGCCTCTACTCTGTGTGATGAACCGTTGTTGTTCTCTGCCTCCAGGAAGACATTACTGACATTCCTGAGCTGGCGGATTCCCTCAAGCTGTTCAGGTAAACTCCCTCAGCTGTTCAGGTAAACTCCCTCAGCTGTTCAGGTAAACTCCCTCAGCTGTTCAGGTAAACTCCCTCAAGCTGTTCAGGTAAACTCCCTCAAGCTGTTCAGGTAAACTCCCTCAAGCTGTTCAGGTAAACTCCCTCAAGCTGTTCAGGTAAACTCCCTCAGCTGTTCAGGTAAACTCCCTCAGCTGTTCAGGTAAACTCCCTCAAGCTGTTCAGGTAAACTCCCTCAAGCTGTTCAGGTAAACTCCCTCAAGCTGTTCAGGTAAACTCCCTCAGCTGTTCAGGTAAACTCCCTCTCTGATCCTTACAGAATCCATGTTGTGCTGTACGCCACATGGTGCTTTCCCTTCACTCAGTCAACATCATCTATCGTAAATCTCTTCTCTCAACTAAGATCACCATTAACTCATTTACACATGAACTAATTCACCCATTAACTCATGAACCAATTAACTTATTCACTTATGAACTCATTCACCAATGTGTATGTTTCAGGCCCAAGAAACTGACGCTGCGACCGTACAAGGAGTACTGGTTTGTGTTCAAGGACACCAGCATCTCGTACTACAAGAGCCAGGAGGCCTCACTGGGGGAGCCTCTGGAACAGCTGCACCTGCGAGGTCAGCCTCCTCTCAGTGTCTCATTGTGATCCCTTAGAGGGAGAGCTCCCCCTGGGCCATGGAAACAGAAACATAGCCAAGCTATTCTTCTCATTTACTTTGAAACTAACTTTGGTCACTAAAGCAGCAGTTGGGTAAGCAGCAAGTATTCCTGTTGGGGCAGATGAGATCAGGTTAGTGGTCACAAACGAAAGGCATGTATTAAATAGCTTGCTCTGATTGGAGTCTCTCTCTCTCTCTCTCTCTCTCTCTCTCTCTCTCTCTCTCTCTCTCTCTCTCTCTCTCCTCTCTCTCTCTCTCTCTCTCTCTCTCTCTCTCTCTCTCTCTCTCTCTCTCTCTCTCTCTCTCTCTCTCTCTCTCTCTCTCTCTCTCTCTCTCTCAGGTTGTGAGGTGGTTCCTGATGTAAACGTAACCGACAAGAAGTTTGGCATCAAGCTGCTGCTCCCGGTGGCTGATGGGATGAACGAGGTGTACATCCGCTGTGACGACGTAGGTCCAGTCTAGACTCGGGCTTCATGATGATGCTCTATGATGCCATGTGGTAACAGGACTGGAACTTTCTGGTGCTTTCCATCCAAAGCTTCAGATTAGATTAGCTTGACTTTATTTATCCCGAGGGAAATTGTTGTGCAATACCTGCTCCTCATTAAGGAGCAGGTAGTTGTTTGGCATCTCAAGACATTGCATTTGGAACCTCCAAGCAACACCTGAGCCACGACTTCTTCAAAAAAAACCTCTACCAGACACATATTGAACTCTTTACCGGTCATATATACATAATAATATTCCATAGCCACCCCTGTCCCCGTACCTGCTCCTTTAATGCCAAAGAGTCAGCGGAACAACCAAATGGTTCTCCGGTGTTTTCTGGAAAACGTTGTACGTGTGAAGCCATAACCGTGGTCCTCTTCCCTCCCTCAGGAGACCCAGTATTCCAAGTGGAAAGCCGCGTGTATTTTGGCCTCCAAGGGGAAAACCATGGCGTACAGCTCCTACAGGTCCGAGGTCAAAAAGATCCAGTCCTTCTTGCAGATGAAGAGCCTGGCGCCCCCCCCTGGCCAGTCGGCGCCTGACGTGGAGGCCATGGACATGAATGCAGAGTGCTTTGTCTCGCCGCGCTACGCCAAGAAGCAAAAGTCCAAGCAGGTGCGTTAGTCCTCCGGTTCATAAAGGGGCCAACCCTCAAACATGAGGGACAAACCGACATGAAGCTCATCCATGGAGGAGCTTTAACTCTCAGCCCAAAGTGGACGGGTTAGACCCGCATGTGTCCTGAAGCAAGATGCCTTAGCCTGCTGCAAGCGCTGCTCTGCCGCTTAAGGTCATGCATCTCAATCACGGGAGATACAAGTAGTGTCTGACCTCACTGTAAATCACAGGAGATACAAGTAGTGTCTGACCTCACTGTAAATCACTATGTCAGGGCGGGGTGTAGGTGGGACCTAAAAGTAGAGTGACAGAAGCCAGGTAGAACAGGTGTTTAATGATCGGTGCACACACTGATTAACGCGAGCAATAGGCAAAGATACAGACAGGGCAAAATCCAAAACGTGGTCAAGGCAAGCAGAGGTCGGTAACAGGTTGTCGAGGGTTGAGGCACAGGTACAAAACGCAGGTCGTTATCCAAGCAATGGTCAAAAACGGGGAATCAAAAACCAGGATATGATACGTGACTTGATACAGGCATGAGGCTTCCGAGAATCAGAGTGATAATCCAGCAATGAGTATACATGGCTTGAATACAGCTTGGTAAATGAGGTGTGATTGAGAACAAGTGAGTCCAGTATGACTCGGCCGACAGGGAAAACGCCTAGTGGCATTCGGATCGGAGTCCGGTGACATCACGGATCCAGGAAGCCAGCGGAAAACCAGGACTAGGAACGGGAAGAGCTGGGTTGGACCGTGACAGTACCCCTCCCTCTATGGACGTCACCGGACATCCTAAGCACGGCATCGGGATGTCTCTGGGGAAAATCAGAGATGAGGGTTCGGTCCAAAATGTGTCTGGCAGGCACCCAGCTTCTCTCCTCTGGTTTGTAACCCTCCCAGTCGACCAGGTATTGAAGGCCAAGTCCCCAGCATCACACCTTGAGTAACCTCTTGAATGTGAACGCCTCTCCTCCAGCAATGGTCGTAGGTGGAGGAAGAGGGAAAAGACAGACATAGACAGAGGAAGAGCCAGTCTGACCATGCATGGGCTTATGATCTTGGATATGGAAAACGGACCTATGAACCTCGGCGCTAGCTTAACAAAGGTTACCTTGAGCGGGATGTGCCTGGTGGATAACATCACCTTCTGACCTGGCTTGTAGCACGGAGCAGTTGTGCGGCGATGGCCAGCCTGCACCTTGTAACGCAGAGACGACTGGCGTAGCACCCTCCATGCTCTGGTCCAGGTCCTCCGACAGTGCTGATTGAAAGGCTGGGCTGAGGGTACTGCCACTTCTTCCTCTAGGGACGGGAAGACGGGAGGTTGGTAGCCCAGACAGCATTGGAACGGTGATAGTCCTGTAGCGGAGGAGGGCAGGGAATTGTGGGCGTATTCCACCCATGGCAACATGACCAGGAGACTTAGCCGCCTGTAGGCAATGAGCAAGGTGGGGATTGTGCTTGGCTAACCAGGGTAATCTCAGCACAATGGGCACCTGAGCCTTGTCCATAACAAAAACTGAAATGTTCTCTGTGTGATTACCAGACACCCGCAGAGCGAGCGGTTTGGTGACGTGGGAGACGGGGTTGAGGGAGTGACCGTTGAGAGCGTGGACTGAGAGTGGGCTTTACGGTAGCGGCCCGAATGAAGTTTCGGTCCACCCCTGAATCAATGAGAGAGGGAAGAGAAACCACCTGGTCAGGTAGGTGAACCAGAACAGTTAAAACCTGCCTGGACGATGATGCTGACGTGATACTCTCATGCGCCGCTGAGGAGGGTTGACTGGAGCGTTTGATGGGACAGCGCTGACTGAAGTGGCCCTGCTGGCCACAGTAGAAGCATGCCTGGGTGTCCCGTCGGCGTTGACGCTCCTCGAGCGAGACCCAACTGCATGGGCTCATCCTCCACAGTGCTGGGAACCTATATATATCTCTGGTCTGATAGTCCACGGTCGGTCTCGAACTGTTGTGAAGCCTTAGAGCGAGACCTTAAACCGGTGTCAGTACGTCTGGCCACATCAATCAACGAGTTCAGGTTATTGGGAAGATCATGGGAGACCAATTTGTCATTTACCGACTCGCACAGTCCACTAAAAAAGGCACCAAACAAGGCCTGCTGATCCCAGTCACAAGAGGCCGCCAATGTTCTGAAATCGATTGCATAATCGTATGTCGCGCGGTTACCCTGTCGAAGGCGGAGTAACTCCCTCACTGCTTCTCTTCCACAGAGAGAGCGATCAAACACTCGCCTCATCTTGTCCGAGAATTCCTTAAACGAGGCACAACACGGTGAATCTGTGTCCCACATTGCTGTTCCCCATTCTCGGGCCAACATAGACGACATAAGCCACCTTGGTTCGTTCCGAAGGGAACAATTGGAGATCTGTAGCTCCATGGCCAGAGAGCATTGCGACAAATAAGACCAGCAGGTCCCTGGTTCCCCATTGTAGGGCTGAGGTGTTGGTAACCTGGGTTCATGGCAAGGAGGTCCTGGGATAGCAGGAGGAGCTGGGGGAGCGGGGACGACCAGAGGTGGGGCAGCCGCGGTGCTCAGATCCTGTATCTGGATGTTCAGAGAGGCGAGGGTCTCAGCAATGGCGTTAAGACTTTGGTGCACCACCCCAATGTCCTGTTGGTGAGCTCCGAGCATAACGTGCTGTTGATCAATTGCAGCTTGCATCCTGTCCCGATCCGCTGGGTCCATTTTGGCTGGATTATTCTGTCAGGGCTGGGTGAAGCTGGGACCCAAAAGCAGAGTGACCAAAGCCAGGTTGAACAGGTGTTGCGTACCTCTACCTTTAGCAGAGGTACGGACAGGGCAAAATCCAAAAACGTGGTCAAGGCAAGTAGAGGTCGGTAACAGGCTGTCAAAACGACAGGTACAAAATGCAGAGGCAAAAACAAGGTTGTTATCCAGGCAATGGTCAAACACGGTGAATCAAAAATCAGGATACGATTGATACAGGCGTGAGGCTTCCGATAATCAGAGTGATAATCCAGCAATGAGTAACAAACAAGACTTGGCTTAAATACAGCTTGGTAAATGAGGTGTGATTGAGAACAGGTGAGTCCAGTATGACACTAGGGCAATAGGGAAAACGCCTAGTGGCATTCTGAGCGGAACCAGTTTTAGGAGTACGGGGACATCGCGGATCCAGGAAGCCAGCGGAAAACCAGGACTAGGAGCGGGAAGCGCTGGGTTGGACCGTGATACACTAGAGATACAAGTATCTGACCTCACGGTAACTCACGGTGGATACAGTAAGTACCAGCTAGTTAGTATCGGTGCTTTCCTCTGTGTTTTGGCCTGCAGCTGACGGCCCGCCTCCTGGAGGCTCATCACAACGTGTCCCGTCTGTCTCTCATGGACGCCAAGATGCGCTTCATCCAGGCCTGGCAGTCGCTGCCCGAGTTTGGGATCAAGTATTACATTGTTAGGTATGCTATACCTCATCCAGCTATACCTCATCCAGCTATACCTCATCCAGTTATACCTCATCCAGCCTATACCTCATCCAGTTATACCTCATCCAGCTATACCTCATCCAGCTATACCTCATCCAGCTATACCTCATCCAGCTATACCTCATCCAGCTATACCTCATCCAGCTATACCTCATCCAGTTATACCTCATCCCGCTATACCTCATCCAGCTATACCTCATCCCGCTATACCTCATCCCGCTATACCTCTTAAAGTTACAAGCACAATGGAATCCTTACCCATTCTCTTCCGCAGTATGAATTTCTAAAACAATACTATGTATACTAAGTACTTTACGCAATAAAAATGAACATAAAAATAACAATAAAGTGATTGAAGGTCAAGTGATTGATGTTCATGTGTTGAATTGTGCCAGTAGTGCAGCAGCCTCATGAATCCAGCAGAACATAGCAGTCAGAGTCCAGAGAGTCCAGCTCAGTATGACAGAGTAATGTTAATGACAATGTTGGGTGTGTGTGTTACGTGTGTGTCTGTGTGTGTGTGTTACGTGTGTCTGTGTGTGTGTGTGTGTGTGTGTTACGTGTGTGTGTGTGTTACGTGTGTCTGTGTGTGTGTGTGTGTGTGTGTTACGTGTGTGTCTGTGTGTGTGTGTGTGTGTGTGTGTTACGTGTGTGTGTGTGTGTGTGCTCCAGGTTCCGTGGCAGTAAGAAGGATGAGGTTCTGGGCATCTCGTTCAACCGTCTGATCCGCATGGATCTGTCGAGCAGCGCCCCTCTCACCACCTGGAGGCTCTCCAGCATGAAGCAGTGGAACGTCAACTGGGAGATCCGCCAGGTAGCGCCTCCCTACTGCCCCCATCAGCCCGTCTCTTACCTTACACCTTGCTCATTGGATCCAGAAGCTTCTAAGCTGGCGGTGGACCACCGAGCTTCTGCCTGATCTGATCAACCACCATGGGCCTGATTCACCTCACCTGTGTGTGTGTGTGTGTGTGTGTGTGTGTGTGTGTGTGTGTGTGTGTGTGTGTGTGACCCATAGGTGGCCATCGAGTTTGACCAGAACGTGTCTATCGCCTTCTCCTGTGTGAGCTGTGACTGCAAGGTGGTCCATGAGTTCATCGGCGGCTACATCTTCCTTTCCACGCGCTCCAAAGACCAGAACCAGACTCTGGATGAAGAACTGTTTCACAAACTGACCGGCGGCCAGCAGTGAGACTCATCCTCCTCAGTGCCAGACACTTCTTCATTGCTTCAAAGTGTATTGCCCAACTCTGGCACTGCAAGATACAATCACTTCCTGGTTTGCAACAAACCATCAGGCCAATCCATGTTTTCGTTCCGAATATATTTCCCGTAAATAGGAATAAGATTGCATTCAAATACCATCATTGTCATTGTTTTCCCCTCAGGTATCCATAAAGGTTTTCTTGTTCTGTCCAAAGCCAATGAGGACAGCTCCTTCAGGGTGTTGAACCCATGAGGCTCACATATCAACCATTTATTCTTTGACTTCTCGCTGTTGGTAGTTTGGGTTTAAGCGCTAGCTACTTTAGCCACTAGATGTCTAAAGTGATGACACACTGGAATCCCACAGCCGTTGAATAGAGGAAGATGGTAAAAGGCTTGTGTTGAACTGGTTTTCTCCACAGAAAAGAGGCTTAAATGCGTTGATAACATTCATTTGTTGTAAATATCATCAAATGTTTGCTTGGTTTGAGAAATACACGTTTTGTAAAACATTAAAGAGTAGCTTCAACTTTTTTTCTTTTTTTTAAGGTAATTAGTTTCCACAGAACGGTTTGCACTATTCTGTGGAGGTTTTACAAGATTCAAGTTTATTTATTTTCTGTTTAAGTTTTTCTAAAGACTGTTTTTCATAAACCAGGTTTTTGTATCAGGGCTAAACAATCAAATAAACGCAACAATGCTTAATTTTAATTAATTAATGGCCATTCAGAGTGGTAAACTAAACAAAGTAGCCAACATGCAAAGTGAAATGAGCACATTATTAATGCAATAATAAGAAAAAACGCGGACAATTCAGCTTTATTAAGCAGAGAAGAACCGACGTGGAAACGGGAGAATAGTGATCTCTAGTGGCAGGGAGGGAGCGATGCAAAGCGTCATACATATATGTTTATATATATTTATATATATGCAATGTCCAAATAAAACATTTATATCGATTCCTTTACTAAATATATCGATACTAAAACATATCAATACAAAGTGTGGGTTGTATGTTTGTGCCAATTAACAGCCCAGTGTCACGGGCCTTATCTTATCTTACTAAGTGCATTGTTAGAGGTAGATATTGTTCTATATTGTTTGTCAACTTATTGTACTTTTACCTATTATACATTTATCTTATTGTACTTTTACCTGAGCACTGGTTCAGTTCTTGTTGTTCTCTCACCTTCCTTTGTTGAAACACACTAAGTCGCTTTGGATAAAAGCGTCTGTTCAATGAATGGATTGTAATAAACATTATTAATCATTTTAAAGAATACAGCGCATGGCCTGTGCTTCTGCCCATGCGCACTGGCCTGTGCTTCTGCCCATGCGCACTGCCTGTGCTTCTGCCATGCGCACTGGCCTGTGCTTCTGCCCATGCGCACTGGCCTGTGCTTCTGCCCATGCGCACTGGCCTGTGCTTCTGCCCATGCGCACTGGCCTGTGCTTCTGCCCATGCGCACTGGCCTGTGCTTCTGCCCATGCGCACTGGCCTGTGCTTCTGCCCATGCGCACTGGCACGGTGCAGCTGAGTTCTACTTGATGTTTGACTGCCCCCCAGTGGCAGCGACCCTCCGTCACAACACGGCTGTGTGTTGTGACGGGTTTGACCCTCCGCTGACTCGCTTATTCGTCACGTCTTTCACGTTAGATTTGGCTCTAATGCTAGGTTCCCACTATCGCGGGGGTCTGTTATGTGTATATGTATATATATATATATATATATATATGTGTATATGTATGTATATATATATATGTATATATATATATACATATATATATCTATCACAACTGGACCTTCTGTAGACCAGGGGTTCCCCAACTTTTCAGCCCGCGACCCCCACCCCCTTTATTCGTCACCCGTACATATATAAAAATATCTATGCACACGTTATTATTAACAATAAAAACCTCATGGTCACATCAAGAGGATTCTGAAATCATCTCGCGTCAGCTCCAGATTGTCAGGTGTTGGACGGACTTTTTTAATAATGTCCATCTTAACATTAAATGGTCGTCTTGAAAATGGTTCAGACAATAAATCCGCAACGACATCATCTTCACCTGTTGCCATTTTGACGTAAAAAAAACAACGTAGAAAACGTAGCACTACGCTAGATCCACTCTCGCGCCAGCCACCACCTTGCACCTTCTAGCTCCCTATTGAGCTGCGGGGAAATCTAAAAGAATACGCCCATTGGCTACAAATCACGATATGATTGGTTGATCAAATTGTCAATCCAAACGTACGCTCTCATTCAGTCTAAGGACCAATGTCAGCGGGAATACTTTGGTTGAAGGATATTCTTCCCAGCAACCCAGAAAAATATCTGATTGGTTGCATTGTTTTTCCAACACAAAACCACTCAAATGCGTCGTGCATGGACCGAGAAAGACAAACAAATCAACGTAACTGTAATATAACACAGATACGATTCTCATTTATTCATTTTATTTAAATTTTATTAAATGTTATTAAATTGTATTACATTTTATTAATACAATTAATTCGAGTTTTTGGTTTCATCTGAGAGTTCCAGGGTCTTCTCTGAATACCTTGAAGGCCCTGACGCTTCACCACTGATATATATGTATATGTATATATATATATATATGTATATAGTATGTATATATATATGTATATATGTATGTATGTATGTATATATATATATGTATATATGTATATATATATGTATATATGTATATATATATATATATATGTGTGTATATACATATATATGTATATATATATACATATATATGTATATATATATGGGAGGTCCCCCGCTAATCGTGATCGCGAAAATTGTGTTTTTTTTCCAGCTGCAAATGAAATGTCGTGAATCTGTCGGAATCAGAATTCCTTTATTCGTCACCCTTACATATTAAACGGACTTACATAATACCCCCACTTTGGGAACCCCTGCTGTAGACCACCCCCCCCCCCCCCCCCCCCCCATTCGAAAATTATGTTGTTCTAGTCAGACGGACGTCACAGAGGAGTCACTTTATGCCTTATCTCATTTAGGAAGATCAGTTTGTCGCAGCCAATTCCCAAGTGTACCATTGTTGGTAAAGCAAAGTCCATGTAGTGAAGTAACAGACCAACACAGACCATCACACACAGGCTATCGGTTAAAGGGACAGTCTAACACGCTTCACGAGAAAAGGCTTAACGTAACTTAAAGTTCCAAAATAGCGATCAATAATCACCAAATGTCTCTGGCATATGTCTTGTCATTAGCACTTTCACCTGTCAAAATGAAAGTGAAAAGGTGAAAGTGCTAATGACAAGACATATGCAAATTTGGTGATTATTGATCGCGGGTTTGTAACTCTTAGTTACGTTAAGTCTTTTCACGTTAAGCGATGCAAAGAAAGATCAAGTCAAAACTCTCAATTTAAATGCACAACAATGCTTAACAAACTCATGACAGCGATTAACTAATCAGTCACCAAGTGTGTGGAAACAAAATGCAACAACCAGCTCAACGAGACGCAACACTGAGACAAAACCAGCAAAGACAAATGAGTCTCACTCACCAATGATGTTCACTGAAAGACCAAATCCCAAGACCAATCGGCCTTTTTTAATAATGTCCATCTTTACATTGAATGGTCGTCTTGAAAATGGTTCCGACAATAAATCCGCAACGACATCATCTTCGCCTGTTGCCATTTTGACATAAAATCCTACGTACAAACAACGTAGCACTACGCTAGATCCACTCTCGCTCCAGCCAGTATACCTTCTAGCTCCCTATTGAGCTGTGGGGAAATCTGAAAGAATACGCCCATTGGCTACAAATCACGATATGATTGGTTGATCAAATTGTCAATCCAAACGTACGCTCTCATTCAGTCTGAGGGCCAAAGTCATCGGGAATACTTTGGTTGAAGGATATTCTTCCCAGCAACCCAGAAAAATATCTGATTGGTTGAATTGTTTTTCAACACAAAACCACTCAAATGCGTCGTGCATGGACCGAGAAAGACAAACAAATCAACGTAACTGTAATATAACAGATAACAACACAGATACCATTCTCATTTATTCATTTGATTAAATTGTATTACATTTTATTAAATTGTATTACTTTATTAATACAATTAGATTGTTTTGGTTTAATCTGAGAGGTCCAGGGTCTTCTCTGAATACCTTGAAGGCCCTGACGCTTCACCACTGGTATATATGTATATGTATACGTTGATGTCCCGGAGATCCAGATCCCGATCCCTTACCTACCCCACGTCACCCGCCTGTCTCGCGTTACTCTCGATACGAGCTCCCCGGTCATTATTGTTAGATATTGATTACTCCATTTAAGAATCAACTCCGTATTTAAACAATAAACTTTATTTCAGTTCTCCGGTCTAGTGCACGCACACTAGCCTCGCTCTCAGCATACCTTGTCTGGAGTGAACGTGCAGCGTCAGCTCCTATGACGTAACCACGTAACAGTGTGGGACGTCAGTACACAACATCCCCTCCTTACTAGGAAATAAACTCCAATGTACCATGTACAGAAATATCAATGAATTCAATTATTTTTCTTTCACATACAGAATACACTTCAATTCTTTTTTTCCCAATATGTCTCCTTGTTATCAAAAATAAACAAAGGTTCACCATGAACAAAAATCCACCTTGAAAATAGTAAATGCATGTAAACATCATTGAACATGACTGGTAATGCATAAACGGACAGGCTCCTCTTACTTAATGACAATCTGTCAATCTCTGAGGCATTTTGGTCTGCCTGTGGGGTCTCTCATACCTAACCGTAGGCGGTGTGGCCTTGGGTGTGGACACCCTAGTGTGAGTCTCTGTGTCGGACTCTGTGTCAGGTGGGTTTTCTTTCTCCTCACCCTCCGTCCATGTTATTTGCGTCTTGCTGGATGATTGTGGAGCAGGATCCTCTGTGTAGTATCTCTTGACGAATGTAGTGTTCCTAGAATAGGTCGCTCCACTTGGTGATTGGACTATCCCATTGTTACCATCTTTACTGGTCACCTTGTGTGGTGTCTTGTCAAAGGTTGTTGTACGTCTGTTTTGTCTTGTTTTAGTAAGACTTGGTCACCCACTGACACATCAGAGTATTTTGCTCTGTTTTTGTTGTCTGTGTACAGTTTTGACTTTCCTTTTCTTTCGGCGTCAGTGTCTCTGACCTCCAGGTCTCTTTGTGGTGTTGTGATGTCTGGAAGCTTTCCTCTGATCTTTCTCTTGAACAGGAGCTCTGCAGGACTTTTCCCTGTTGTGGAGTGATCAATAGACCGGTAGATGGTCACATACTTGCGTAGCTCCTTCTTCCAGTCCAGCCCCTCAGACTGTGCAATGCGAATCCTCTTCATCAGTGAAGAGTTTTGTCTCTCCACCTCCCCATTGGCTTGTGCCCACTTTGGTGTGGTTTTCACATGCTCAATTCCGTTCTCCTGGCAGAATGCTTGAAACTGTGCAGACATATACTGTGGCCCACAGTCTGACCGTATGGAAATAGGCAGTCCATGTCTGCTGAAGATATTCTCCAGGCTGTTAATGACTTTTCAGCAGTGGTCGACTGCAGGATATCGTACTCGTAATAACGGCTTACAACTAATATCGAGTGTCCTGTTGGTAATGGGCCTAGTAGGTCAGTGGCTAAGTCCTGCCACGGCCCATCTGGAAGTGCTGTAGGTCTCAAAGGTTCAGGCACATCAGGCCTAGACACTATTTGGCAGCCGTGACATGACCTCACATACTTCTCTGCTGCCTTATCTATACCTGGCCACCACACTTTACTCCTGAGGTGCTGCTTCGTGCCTACAACCCCCAAGTGTCCCTCATGAGCCAACTCCAGGGCCCTGTCTCCGAGTGCATGTGGCAGTACAATGCGTGTCCCCCTTAACACCAACTGTCCAATTACACACAGTTCATATGCAATGCGTGCATACACTTGGCATTTGTCAAAACATCCACTCTGTATTGCACTTCTCAGGTCACTGAGTTCCTCATCTGTTGCAGAGGCTTCCTCTACCTCTCTAGTGGTCAGTGCTCGTGGCGTAGCGTGTGTGGCAACAAACCGCACGTATTCCTCCGCTTCCGTGCTTGTTTCTTCCGTGCTTGCTTCGTTTCCGTCTGTCGTGCCTTCTCCCAGCAGTCGCGACAGAGGATCTGCAATGTTGTCCTTTCCGGGTATATGGATTACTCTGAACTCATACAGTTGGAGCCGCAGCACCCACCATTCAATACTGGCACATGGCTTAGAGGTCGGACTGTAGATGGCCTCCAGAGCCTTGTGGTCCGTTACTCGGTCAAACTTTTTTCCATATATGTATGGGTGCAGCCTCTCGCACGCCCAAACTAAGGCGAGAGCCTCTCGTTCAGTTTGTGAATATCTCGTTTCACAATCAGTCAGGCTCCTGCTCACATAACATATGGGCACCATTTCCTGCTGCTGTTGCTGTACTAGGACTGCTCCTATTCCTACTGGTCCTGCATCTGCTATGACTTTGTCAAAATATGCCAGAGTGCCGGCCTCAGCTAGCTTTTCCTTCAGCACTCTAAATGCCTGTGTTTGCTCTGGCCCGAATATGAAAGCTGTGTCTTTCTTGGTCAGCCTCCGCAGTGGCTCTGATATGCTAGCAAACTGTGGTATAAAACGGCTACTATACCCCGCTAGGCCCAGAAAACACACAGTCAGCCCACAGTCCTCCAATCTCTTCAGAACTGCATGGAGTCGTTTTTCATTAGTCTCCTGATCATCTCGCGACCCCCCCCCTCGGGGTCCCGCGACCCCCCCCCCTCGGGGTCCCGCGACCCCCACTTTGGCAACCCCTGCTGTAGACCATTCGAACATTTGGTTGTTCTCGTCAGACGGACGTCACGGAGGAGTCACTTTATGCCTTATCTCATTTAGGCAGATCAGATTCTCGCAGCCAATTCCCAAGTGGACCATAGTTATCAAAGGTATGAAATGTAGTGAAGTAACAGCCCGACACAGACCACCACACAGGCTATCAGTTAAAGGGATGGTCTAACACGCTTCACGTGAAAAGGCTTAACATAACTTAAAGTTCCAAAACAGCGATCAATAATCACCAAATGTCTCTGACATATGTCTTGTCATTAGCACTTTCATCTGTCACAATATCAAAACCTAAATCCTACTATTACGGAAGTTATGTTACATTAAGTGTTTTCCTCTCATAAGCTGCGTTAAGACTTCCTTACTGGCTCAATAGAGAGGAAAACACTTAATGTCACATAACGTCCATAATGGGAGGATTTAAGTTGAGATATTTTGACAGTGCTAATGACAAGACACATGTCAGAGAAATTTGGTGATTATTGATCGCGGTTTTGTAACTCTTAGTTACGTTAAGTCTTTTCATGTTAAGCGATGCAAAGAAAGATCAAGTCAAAACTCTCAATTTAAATGCACAACAATACTTAACAAACAGCCATTAACTAATCATTCAACAAGTGTGTGGAAACTAAATGCACCAACCAGCTCAACGAAATTCAACACTGAGACAAAATCAGCAAAGACAAATGAGTCTCACTCACCAATGATGTTCACTTAAAGACCAAATCCATTCTCCTGTCCTTCTGGATGACCTTCTCTTTATGACATAAAGATGATCGCTTTTCAGATCCAAAATAAGTTGCCTTTCCATTTCCCTGCCCTCTTGTCGGTCCCAAATAGCAAGCACTCTTGCTAGCTGGATTATCTCCGTCCATTTTGGGCACGATTACGCGCAAGCGTCGCCGGAGGAAGCGAGGGAAGCGAGCCGGCGTGCTAGTCAGGCTGAGATGTCGATCCGATCGCCCCCCACTACCCACCATTCTACTGGCTAATGTACAGTCTCTGGACAATAAGTTAAGCGAACTACAGGCTCGTATTCAATTCCACCGGGAAACTAGGGACAATTGCATTATCTGCCTTACGGAGACATGGATGTCGGAGGGGGTTACCGACGCAGCTATCGAGCCGACGGGATTTTCCGTACACCGGGCGGACAGAACAAAGGCTCTCTCCGGTAAAGATCGCGGAGGGGGGGTATGTCTCATGATAAACAGATCTTGGTGCAACCAAAGTCATGTACATCCCCTCAAGTCTTTCTGTTCCCCGGACCTGGAGTACCTGATGCTTATGTGCCGTCCATACTGGCTACCTCGGGAGTTTACAGCGGTAACCGTGACCGCTGTTTACATTCCCCCACAAGCCAACACGGACACAGCGCTGAAGGAACTGTACGGGGCTATCAGCGAACAGGAGTCGGCCCACCCCGAGGCTGCTCTCATCGTAGCGGGGGACTTCAACAAGGCGAACCTGAAGAAGGTTCTCCCGAAGTTCTACCAACACATAAAGAGCAACACACGGGGCGAGCGGATCCTCGACCACTGCTACACTCCCTTCCGTGATGGCTACAAGGCCCTCCTCCGCCCACCGTTCGGCAAATCAGATCACCGCTCTATCCAGCTGCTCCCCGCCTATAGGCAGAGACTAAAGCAGCAACCGATCGCTGTGAGGGAGGTCCAATGCTGGTCGGACCAATCAGATTCTACGCTGCAGGATTGTTTTGATCACGCTGACTGGCACATGTTCCGCGTTGCCTCGGACAATAACATCAACGAGTACGCGTCGTCGGTCACCGGGTTCATCAAGAAGTGCATAGATGACGTTGTTCCGACCAAGTCGGTTCGGATATATCCCAACCAGAAACCGTGGATTAACGGCGATGTTCGCGCTGCCCTACATGCGCGTAACGCCGCCTTTGGTTCCGGGAATACGGAGGAATATACGAGAGCCCGTTACGACCTCCGTAAGACCATCGTCACTGCCAAGCGGGAGTATAAGGACAGAGTGGAAGATAAATTCAAGAAACACGATGCGAGGGGTATGTGGCAGGGGCTGCAGAATATAACGAACTTCAGAGGGAGAACCAGTTGTGTAGAGAACTCCTCTACCTCCCTCCCAGGAGAGCTAAATACATTTTTTGCTCGGTTCGACGTAAACGGCAGCCCGCCGAAGCCAGCACCGACTGGGGAGACCAGCCAGCTGCGCATCTCGGAGGCGGATGTGCGCCGCACCTTTAAGCGGCTGAACATCCGTAAGGCGGCAGGCCCCGACGACATCCCGGGCCGCGTCCTCAGAGCATGCGCAGACCAGTTGGCAGGAGTCTTTGCAGACATCTTCAACCTCTCCCTGTCCCAGGCTGTTGTCCCCGCGGTCTTCAAGATATCCACCATCGTGCCTGTCCCTAAACAAACCAAGGTAACATGCCTGAATGACTACAGACCTGTGGCCCTCACCTCGATCGTTAGCAAATGCTTCGAGAGGTTGGTCAAGGACTTTATTTGCTCCGTGTTACCTACCACGCTGGACCCATGGCAATTTGCATATCGTCAAAATAGATCCACGGACGACGCAATTGCCATGGCCCTCCACACTGCCCTTTCCCACTTGGAGGGGAAGAACTGTTATGTGCGAATGCTGTTTGTGGACTACAGCTCAGCATTCAACACAATAGTTCCTGCCAAGCTCGACACCAAGCTGAGAGGTCTAGGCGTACCCCCATCCATGTGCAGCTGGATACTGAACCTCCTGTCGGACCGCCGCCAGGTGGTGAGGATGGGCAGCACCACATCAGAGCCACTGACCCTCAACACGGGAGCCCACCAGGATGCGTGCTGAGCCCTCTCCTCTACTCCCTCTACACCCACGACTGCATGGCTATGCACAGCTCCAACGTCATCGTCAAGTTTGCTGACGACACGACAGTGATGGGCCTGATCGCCGGCGACGACGAGACAGCCTACAGGGAGGAGGTCGGATCGCTGGAGCAGTGGTGCCAGGAGAACAGCCTCGCCCTCAACGTCAAGAAGACCAAGGAGCTGATCGTGGACTTCAGGAGGCAGAGGGGAGAGCACAGCCCTATCTCCATCGACGGCGTTGCAGTAGAGAGGGTCAGCAGCTTCAAGTTCCTCGGCGTGCACATCTCCGAGGACCTCACATGGTCCACGCACACCACACACGTGGTGAAAAAGGCCTGTATTTTCTCAGGCGTCTGAAGAAATTCAGCATGGGCCCCCGCATCCTGAGAACATTCTACAACGGCACCATCGAGAGTGTTCTGACAGGGTGTATCACCGCCTGGTACGGGAACTGCACGGCACTCGAGCGCAGAGCGCTTCAAAGGGTGGTGCGGACGGCCCAGTATATCGTTGGAGGTGAGCTCCCCTCCCTCCTGGACATTTACAACCAGCGGTGCGTGGCCAAGGCCAAAAGAATTATAAAAGACATTGCCCACCCCAGCCACGAACTTTACTCACTATTACCGTCAGGCAGGCGATACCGCAGTATCAAGTGTCGTACAAATAGGCTTAGAGATAGCTTCCACAGTCAGGCCATCAGGCTGCTGAACAAGGGCGTATAACATATAACAATGTATATTTTATTACATTGATTTATATATATATATTGCTCTTTTCTGTGCTGATTTTTGCATTTTATAAATTGCATTTTTTATTTTTATTTTATATTCCTTATTCTATTTTTTATTCTATTTTTTATTCTATTTTTCATCTATTTTTATCTATTTTTATTTTATCTTATTCTATAACTGCTGTCTGTCGTCGGGTATTGCACACAAGAATTTCACATCACTGCTTTATACTAAACTGTAAACTGTGAAGTGACAATAAACTTGACTTGACTTGACTTGACACTCCCAGCAGTAGAGTCTCTTGTGCTTGTGAACTGCTCTATTTTGATGTTCCCGTACCTCAGCGTTATGCTATTGTCTACTTCAACAAATGTAAGTCGCTTTGGATAAAAGCGTCTGCCAAATGTCCTAAATGTAAATGTAAATGTAGTAGAGCCCGTTAGCCTGAAAATGGCGAACATAGCCTGCTTTAACAACTTGATTCAGCTCAAGATTGTCAGGCGTTGGACGGCCTTTTTAAATAATGTCCATCTTTACATTTAATGGTCGTCTTGAAAATGGTTCCGACAATAAATCCGCAATGACATCATCTTCGCCTGTTGCCTTTTTGACGTAAAAAACCTATGTGGAAAAAACGTAGCACTACACTAGATCCACTCTCGCTCCAGCAAGTATACCTTCTAGCTCCCTATTGAGCTGTGGGGAAATCTGAAAGAATACGCCCATTTGCTACAAATCACGATATGATTGGTTGATCAAATTGTCAATCCAAACGTACGCTCTCATTCAGTCTAAGGGCCAAAGCAATCGGGAATACTTTGGTTGAAGGATATTCTTCCCAGCAACCCAGAAAAATATCTGAAAAATAAAAACAGTCTATATTACAAACGCAACTATAATGTACACCTAGATTGACGAAAGAATGACAAAGACCTCAAATAAATTAGACTATTTAATGAACGAACAAGAACGATTGAGCAAAACCTCGCATAAGATCACTCTCTCCTCCTCCAGACGACTCCGCAGTGATGTTTTCAAACGATTCTGCAGGGAGAAGCCCCTCTCTGCTGGTCGCTTGACACGGGCACCACCAATGAGCGCACCCTTTCGGGGGGGAGGGGGCAGTAATAAAGCTGTCAAAACTCAAATGTCCAGGATCTAAGTTTAGTATGAGCATTATTACCGGACATTTTGACCGGCAGTTTTAAAATTACCATTTTTCTTATAATTTTTACCCGCTACCCTCCGCACCACTCTTTGAAGCGCTCTGCGCTCGAGTGCGGTGCAGTTCCCGTACCAGGCGGTGATCCACCCTGCAAGAACACTCTCGATGGTGCCAGTATAGAATGTTCTCAGGATGCGGGGGCCCATGCTGAATTTCCTCAGACGCCTGAGGAAATACAGGCGTTGTTGGGCCCTTTTCACCACGTGTGTGGTGGACCATGTGAGGTCCTCAGAGATGTGCACGCCAAGGAACTTGAAGCGGCTGACCCTCTACTGCAACACCGTCGATGGAGATAAGGCTGTGCTCTCCTCTCTGCTTCCTGTAGTCCACGATCAGCTCCTTGGTCTTCTTGACGTTGAGGGCAAGTTTTCCTGGCACCATTGCTCCAGCGATCCGACCTCCTCCCTGTAGGCTGTCTCGTCGTCGCCGGCGATCAGGCCCATCACTGTCGTGTCGTCAGCAAACTTGATGATGACGTTTGAGCTGTGCATAGCCATGCAGTTGTGGGTGTAGAGGGAGTAGAGGAGAGGGCTCAGCACGCATCCCTGGGGGGCTCCCGTGTTGAGGGTCAGTGGCTCTGAGGTGGTGCTGCCCATCTCACCATACTGGACCAGGCTGGTCTCCTCAGGCGGCGCTGGCTTCGGCGGGCTGGCGTCCCACGTCGAACCGAGCAAAAAAAAAAGTAGCGGGCTCTCGTATATTCCTCCGTATTCCCGGGAGGCAAAGGTGGCGTTACGCGCGTATAGGGCAGCACGAACATCGCCGTTAATCCACGGTTTCTGGTTGGGGTATATCCGAACCGACTTGGTCGAAACAACATCATCTATGCACTTCTTGATGAACCCGGTGACTCGGTTGATGTTATTCTCCGAGGCAACGCGGAACATGTGCCAGTCAGCGCGATCAAAACAATCCTGCAGCATAGAGTCCGATTGGTCCGACCAGCATTGGACCTCCCTCACAGCGATCGGTTGCTGCTTCAGTCTACATACATATATACAGTTCCTTCAGCACTGTGTCCATGTTGGCTTGTGGGGGAATGTAAACAGCGGTCACGGTTACCGCTGTAAACTCCCGAGGTAGCCAGAATGGACGGCACATAAGCATCAGGTACTCCAGGTCCGGGGAACAGAAAGACTTGAGGGGATGTACATGACTTTGGTTGCACCAAGATCTGTTCATCATGAGACATACCCCCCCTCCGCGTTATTTACCGGAGAGAGCCTTTGTTCTGTCCGCCCGGTGGACGGAAAATCCCGTCGGTTCGATAGCTGCGTCGGTAACCCCCTCCGACATCCATGTCCCCGTAAGGCAGATGATAGAGTTGTCCTTAGTTTCCCGGTGGAATTGAATACGAGCCTGTAGCTCGCTTAACTTATTGTCCAGAGACTGTACATTAGCCAGTAGAATGGTGGGTAGTGGGGGGCGATCGGATCTCAGCCTGACTAGCACACTCGCTCACTTCCCTCGCTTCTTCCTGCGACGCTTGCGTGTAATCGTGCCCAAGATGGTCGGAGATAATCCAGCTTTGACTTCGGGCGGGACGTCCGAGTCGAAAGAATGAAAAAACTCTGGTAGGCGGCGAGCGACTGTCGATCTGATCTCCAGAAGTGTACGAAAGTTATAAGTGAACGTGCTGCTAACTTCCTGAACAAAGATAGTTGCGATAAAAAGAATAAACACACACATTGGCATATATATATACACATATATATATATATATATATATATATACATATATATATATATATATATATATACATATATACACACACACACACACACACACACACACACACACACACACACACACACACAAACACACCCGGAAGGCGGTCTCTCCCCTTCTCGCCCCAACAGCAGTGCCTATATATACTGTACAACTGTACTAAACTGTGCACATCTGAAGTGTTCACCAGAGCTGCTCAGCCGCTTCCTGTCGGCCCAGGGGGAGGCGCTGTGGGCGCTGTGGTATGGGCATGGCGTCCCCTGTGTCGATGGAGTGCTGTACCAGAGGGGTTTGTCCTAGCTCTTCTTCTTCCCATTCCAAAGTCTTGGAATTCAATCAGCAGCTGCCACAGCTGCTTGCTGCTGCTGTTCCTGTCCTGCCCCCTCCAGGTCAGGGCAAGCCCCCTGATCATCTCTAACCACCACCACCTCCTCCAGCCATGCTAGCTTCTGAGCTGCCATGTCACACTCCCCTGCTGCCCCGACCATTGGAGAGGTGTCCATAAGTGTGCCGTACTGTGCTGCTGCTCCCATAACCATCTCCTTCTCTAGTGCATACTCCAAAGCATCATGCAGGTTGCGAGGGCGAGCCAGAGTATGAACACGCTGGGGTGAGTGCTGTGAGAAACTGGTCGCGAGCTAGCTCTGTTTACACCTCAGACGGCATGTGTGCATACGCCCGTCTTGTCAAACTCTCAATGTCATTCGCCAAAGCTCGTAGAGGTTCCCCCATACGCCTCTGACGTCCATGCAGCTCTGACCGCAGGAGCTCTGACCGGAAACACTGACCAAAACGCCGCCCCAGTGCACCTGTCAATCTGTAATCTTCATTCTGGCTGGGGTCTAAAAGCAGCAGGCAAGACAGTGTATCATCTGTTAGAGAAAGGGCGAGCTGGAGGGCTTTATGTTTGTCTGACCATCCACTTACCCACTTAGCCAACAGTTCAAACTGGGCCTGGAAAGCCTCCCAGTTTGATTTGCATCTCTATTTCGGTGTCTTTATGCCTACCGGCTTATACAGCTGAGTGACTTCATCTTTGGTTCCATTCCTGAAGACGTCTCCGGCTGATGCTGTGGCGCGAGGCACGAAATGGTGGCTAACCCCTGAGCTCCTAGCAGTGGCAAAGCATGGCTCTTCCATGGATAACGCGGGCTCTCGTTTCACCTCGATGCCCCTCTGACCAACATCCACGGCCGCATGTTGTCCACCCGGCAGCCAGGTATGTATGTGTTGAATGTACATGTTTTTACATGTGCTGAGCCCTCTCCTCTACTCCCTCTTTACCCACGACTGCTCTCCTGTACATGGTACAAACACCATCATCAAGTTTGCAGACGACACAACGGTGGTGGACCTCATCAAAAACAACGATGAGGCAGCCTACAGGGAGGAGGTCCAGCACCTGGTGGCGTGGTGTGCTGACAACAACCTGGCCCAACACCAAGAAGACCAAGGAGCTCATTGTGGACTTCAGAAAGACCAGAGCTGGTGCACATGCCCCCATCCTCATCAACGGAGCAGAGGTTGAGCGTGTCTCCAGCTTCAAATTCCTGGGGGTCGACATATCTGAGGACCTCTCTTGGTCCCTCAATACTGTATATACCTTTACACTGGTAAAGAAGGCGTCTCTTCTTTCTGAGGAGACCCCACCTGTCAGCTCACCTCAGATTCTGGTGAACTTTTACCGGTGTGCCATTGAAAGTATCCTCACCAACTGCATCACAGTGTGGTACGGTAACTGCTCTGTCTCAGACCGCAAAGTGCTGCAGAGGGTGGTAAAAACCTCCCAATGCATCATTGGACTACCCCTCCCTGCAATAAACTCTACCCACCACAAACGGTGTCTGAAGGCACAAAAATTTGTCAAAGACCCCTCTCACCCCAACCATAGACTGTTCCAGTCCACCCCTCCGGGAGGCGCTATAGAAACCTAGTCAAGCAGGCTTAGGAACAGCTTCTTCCCCTCAGCTGTCATCTCTCTGAACTCTGCACCACAATGACACCCCTCCCCCCTGCTGCCCTCCCCTGCTGCCCCCGCCCTGCTGCTGCCCCCCCCTGCCCCCCACCTCTGCTCAATATATCCCATAATAATAATACATCACCATCAATACATTCAACGGCCTTGCACTGTAATCACTACTACCTACTTCTACCTATAGTTTACATATGTATTGATAACATACCTGTCAATGTGTATATTGTTACTGTACCTGCTGTATATATGTTAATCTGTTGATAGAGCTGCTCATCCCTGATCACTACCTGCTGCTCATCCCTGATCACTACCTGCTGTATATACATGTATATTCATCCTGCTTCTCATAATTGCATACCCCTGTTTTTATACCTAGTATATTGTCGTTTAGCAACTGTAAACTGTAATTGATAAATTCAAGATTCAAGATTCAAGATAACTTTATTTATCCCGAGGGAAATTAAGGTGCAACAGTTGAAACAGGGGGAATAAATGCACACAAAATATACTAATACCTAAAAACGAAATAACAATAAACTAAACTAAACTAGTATAAACAAACTATAACTAAATTAACTCTAAATGAAATCTAAATGTATTGATAGATGAATTGCACAATTTACAGTATTATTACAGTAATACGTAGGTATATACAATACACAACAATACGTATAGTGCAAATTGGCAGTAATAAATACTAATAAATAACTCAGATGAATACTGAAAAATGTGAAAAGTGAAAAGTGAAATTGAATTTACAGTGCAAAATTACAGTGAAAGGATTTTCAGTGCAAAACATAATAATAACAGTGCGTTGGCCTCAGGTCACTGAGTCTCCACTGTCCCTCTCACGACCCGAGGTAGATGAATTAAAGAGTCTGATGGCCACAGGAAGAAAGGACTTCCTGTGGCGTTCTGTGGTGCACCTGGGTGGAATGAGTCTGTTGCTGAAGGTGCTTCTATATGAGGTCAGCACCTGATGGAGAGGGTGAGAGTTGTTGTCAAGGATACTACGCAGCTTGCGCAGCATCCTTCTCTCAGACACCACCAACAAGGAGTCCAGCTGGACCCCCAGGACAGCGCCAGCCTTCCTGACCATCCTGCTGATCTTGTTTAGCGTCTGCTGACCTCAACCTGCTTCCCCAGCACACGACACCGGAGAAGATGGCACTGGCTACCACAGACTGGTAGAACATCTTCAGCATCGTGTTACAAATGTAGAAGGACCGGAGCCTCCGCAGGAAGTAGAGACGGCTCTGGCCCTTCTTGTACACAGCCTCAGAGTTCTTGGCCCAGACCAGTTTGTTGTCCAGGTGAACTCCCAGGTATTTATATTCCTGTACAACTTCTGCGGACACATCCTTGATGGAAATGGGTGTGGGGGTAGATTTCCTCCTGCGGAAGTCCACCACCATCTCCTTCGTCTTGTCTGTGTTGAGCTGCATATGGTTCAGCTCACACCACTCAACGAAGGAGTCCACGATGTACTTTCGAGTATGTACACGAGTACTCCTCATCGTTTCCCTCGCTGACACAACCAACAACTGCAGAGTCGTCCGAGAACTTCTGCAGGTGGCAGGACTCTGAGTTGAACTGGAAGTCTGAGGTGTACAGGGTGAACAGGAATGGGGAAAGAACCGTTCCCTGTGGAGCACCAGTGCTGCTGACCACAGGGTCAGACACACAGTCCTGCAGTCTGACAAACTGTGGACGACCCGTCAAATAGTCTGTAATCCAGGAAACCAGGGAAGAGTCCACATTCATCGCCGTCAGCTTACTCCCCAGCAGGGCAGGCCGGATGGTGTTGAACGCACTGGAGAAGTCAAAAAACATGATTCTCACAGTGCTCCCGTTAATTAAAATTACCATGCACTTTACTGCAACATTTACACTCTGGTTAGATGCTAAATTATTTTCGCTGTACTGTACTTGTGCTGTGCAATGACATTATATTTGAATCTAATCTAATCTAATCTAATATAGTGGTCAGGTCTGTGAGGTCTATTTTTTCAAAATACCAAAACTAGAATTTGCCACCTTGGCGACTATTAGTGAATGTTCTGGCCTGAGCCCAGGTTCTACTTTAGGCCTAATCCCCCTCATGGTGGGAGGATAAGGAATGAAGAGGATACCTTTCCTGAATCATTACAGTCCTTTGAGTATTTCAGGGTTTGTTATTTGTGTCATTGATCTGCTATGAATCGATCCTTTAAAATCCACTTACAAAAGGTTATCATAACAAAATATCATCTATGGACATCTTTGGGCACAAAATTTAACTTGATTTCGCCACCTTGCGTGGTGTGTGGCACATGGACTACAGTCCTTGTAGTTCTTCATGTCAGCAGCGATATGTTCCAGATAATCTGGTTATAATTGCACCTTTCACAATAAAGACATCAAGATTCAAAATGCAAACATATACTTTTATTGTAAGCATCCACTATATATATTGTATAAACACTGTGTGATACTGTATAACATAGATCTTATACAATATTTCTCAAAACAACAAACAATACTACTGTTAGTAGCAGGGAGTAGGAATGCTAAATGCTAGTGCTAAAGTGAAAATACTAAATAAAGTTAAAAGTAACTCCAGTGCTGGCAGGAGACCTCAAGATAAGGAGATAGTATTCAACCCCATCATTTTTTGATGTTTTATGTCTTTTTGTGAATGAATCAAACATGATTGAAAATAAAAACATCTTGAATATTGTGTGTGTGTGTGTGTGTGTGTGTGTTTACTATAAGGTTCCTCATTAGCTGATCTTCCTTCCATAAGTTCCATGAATGAATATTAAGTGAAGCGCATCAAAGAGTGCAGGAGGACAGCGTACGGTCCTCTGATTATGAGCCTTCAGAGAGCCGGATCTGCTGTGTTCCTGCAAATAGAAACAACCGTCACTTAAGTTAAGAGTCATTTCAGTTAAAGGAAAAGCGGCTCCTGACGGAGCCGGTCCATGGCCCATCACCATGTTATCATCATGTTATCACCATGTTATCACCATGTTATCATCATGTTATCACCATGTTATCATCATGTTATCATCATGTTATCACCATGTTATCATCATGTTATCATCATGTTATCACCATGTTATCATCATGTTATCATCATGTTATCACCATGTTATCACCATGTTATCACCATGTTATCATCATGTTATCACCATGTTATCATCATGTTATCACCATGTTATTACCATGTTATCACCATGTTATCACCATGTTATCACCATGTTATCACCATGTTATCACCATGTTATCACCATGTTATCACCATGTTATCACCATGTTATCATCATGTTATCACCATGTTATCACCATGTTATCACCATGTTATCATCATGTTATCATCATGTTATCACCATGTTATCATCATGTTATCACCATGTTATCACCATGTTATCACCATGTTATCACCATGTTATCACCATGTTATCATCATGTTATCATCATGTTATCACCATGTTATCACCATGTTATCATCATGTTATCACCATGTTATCACCATGTTATCAGGTACTTGTTTCATTTAGGGGCGGATATACGGCTGGTCACCATCAACATGTTATCAGGTACTTGTTTCATTTAGGGGCGGATATACGGCTGGTCACCATCAACATGTTATCAGGTACTTGTTTCATTTAGGGGCGGATATACGGCTGGTCACCATCAACATGTTATCAGGTACTTGTTTCATTTAGGGGCGGATATACGGCTGGTCACCATCAACATGTTATCAGGTACTTGTTTCATTTAGGGGCGTATATACGGCTGGTCACCATCAACATGTTATCAGGTACTTGTTTCATTTAGGGGCGGATATACGGCTGGTCACCCACTACTATCACATTTTGGGGGGTGTAGCAAGATTTTTCCCTTTAACCTATAGAGGGCAATTAGAGTCCATATTTATACTTTCTGCGTGTAAGTCAGTATTTTGCCCAGGATCAATCCACAGCACTACTATGTATACAAGTGTAACGGACTCCAGCAGGTGGTGCTTTGCAGTGTTAAGACGTTTTGCTATAACACCATAGGACTGATCAGAAGTTCTACTATAACACAGTAGGACTGATCAGAAGTTCTACTATAACACAGTAGGACTGATCAGAAGTTCTGCTATAACACAGTATGACTGATCAGAAGTTATACTATAATGCAGTAGGACTGATCAGAAGTTCTACTATAACACAGTACGACTGATCAGAAGTTCTGTTATAACACAGTACGACTGATCAGAAGTTCTGCTATAACACAGTAGGACTGATCAGAAGTTATTTTATAACACAGTAGGACTGATGGATCCCAGATTGCTATGAATGTAACCCAGAACATAATGTTTAATCTACAATAATTGTTTTTAGTGTTTGGTTTTCCTTTCACAGTTAATCAATTGAGCCACACACACACACACACACAGGGCCCCTGCTACCTGCGGTTCTGCCTGCGCGCAGCAGCATGGTGGATCTCCCTCACGATGGCCTCCTTGTTGTTCTTCATGTTGAGTCGAGCGATTTCCTGCAGGGCGGTGACCTTCTCCTGGCTGAAGGGCAGCTGGAAGGTGGAGTACTCTTTCATCATAGCCTGGACCTCTGCCTTATCTGTATGGAAAGGAAACACCGTGTCATTCAGATCAATGGAACCATTTCATACGTGTGCCGAATACTTCAATAGAATAAAATAGAAAAACAGCTGCTATCTTACCACCAGCTGTGAGTGTGATTGGCTTCTGGAGTATGGCGCCGTACGAGATGGCTGCTGTGTAGCAAGCTCCCGCACGACGACGCAGTTTTTTGTTATTTATTCTTTTTATCGCGACTATCTTTGTTCAGGAAGCAGCACGTTCATTTATAACTTTTGCACACTTCTGGAGATCAGATCGACAGTTGCTCGCCACCTACCAGAGTTTTTTCATTCTTTCGACTCGGACGTCCCGCCCGAAGTCACAGCTGGATTATCTGCGACCATCTTGGGCACGATTACACGCAAGCGTCGCAGGAAGAAGCGAGGGAAGCGAGCGAGTGTGCTAGTCAGGCTGAGATGTCGATCCGATCGCCCCCCACTACCCACCATTCTACTGGCTAATGTACAGTCTCTGGACAATAACTTAAGCGAGCTACAGGTTCGTATTCAATTCCACTGGGAAACTAAGGACAATTGGATAATCTGCCTTACGGAGACATGGATGTCGGAGGCGGTTATCGACACAGCTATCGAGCCGACGGGATTTTCCGTCCACCGGGCGGACAGAACAAAGGCTCTCTCTGGTAAAGATTGCGGATGTCTCATGATGAACAGATCTTGGTGCAACCAAAGTCATGTACATCCCCTCAAGTCTTTCTGTTCCCCGGACCTGGAGTACCTTATGTGCCGTCCATTCTGGCTACCTCGGGAGTTTACAGCGGTAACCGTGACCGCTGTTTACATTCCCCCACAAGCCAACACGGACACAGCGCTGAAGGAACTGTACGGGGCTCTCAGCGAACAGCAGTCGGCACACCCCGAGGCTGCTCTCATCGTGGCGGGGGACTTCAACAAGGCGAACCTGAAGAAGGTTCTCCCGAAGTTCTATCAACACATAACAAGCAACACACGGGGTGAGCGGGTCCTCGACCACTGCTGCACTCCCTTCCATGATGCCTACAAGGCCCTCCTCCGCCCACCGTTTGGCAAATCAGACCACCGCTCTATCCAGCTACTCCCCGCCTATAGGCAGAGACTGAAGCAGCAACCAATCGCTGTGAGGGAGGTCCAATGCTGGTCGGACCAATAGGACTCTATGCTGCAGGATTGTTTTGATCGCGCTGACTGGCACATGTTCCGCGTTGCCTCGGACAATAACATCAACGAGTACGCGTCCTCGGTCACCGAGTTCATCAAGAAGTGCATAGATGACGTTGTTCCGACCAAGTCGGTTCGGATATATCCCAACCAGAAACCGTGGATTAACGGCGATGCACACACGTAATGCCGCATTTGGCTCCGGGAATATGGAGGAATATACGAGAGCCCGCTACGACTTCCGTAAGACCATCGTCACTGCCAAGCGGGAGTGCAAGGACAGAGTGGAGGAGAAATTCAAGAGCCACGACGCGAGGGGTATGTGGCAGGGGCTACAGACGATAACAAACTTCTGAGGGAGAACCAGCTTGCTGATGACACGACAGTGATGGGCCTGATCACCGGCGACGACGAGACAGCCTACAGGGAGGAGGTTGGATTGCTTGAGCAGTGGTGCCAGGAGAACAGCCTCGCCCTCAACATCAAGAAGACCAAGGAGCGGATCGTGGACTACAGGAAGCAGAGAAGAGAGCACGGCTTCATCTCCTTCGACGGTGTTGCAGTAGAGAGGGTCAGCGGCTTCAAGTTCCTCTGCGTGCACATCTCCGAGGACCTCACATGGTCCACGCACACCACACACGTGGTGAAAAGGGCCCAACAGCGCCTGTATTTCCTCAGGCGTCTGAGGAAATTCAGCATGGGCCCCCGCATCCTGAGAACATTCTATACCGGCACCATCGAGAGTGTTCTTACAGGGTGTATCACCGCCTGGTACGGGAACTGCACCGCACTCGAGCGCAGAGCGCTTCAAAGGGTGGTGCGGACAGCCCAGTATATCGTTGGAGGTGAGCTCCCCTCCCTCCTGGATATATACAACCAGCGGTGCGTGGCCAAGGCTAAACGCATTATAAAAGACATTGCCCACCCCAGCCACGACCTGTACTCACTTTTACCGTCAGGCAGGCGATACCGCAGTATCAAGTGCCGTACAAATAGACTCAGAGATAGCTTCCACATCAGGCTGCTGAACAAGGGCGTATAGCATATAACAATGTATATTTTATTACATTGATTTATATATACATATTGCACTTTTTCTGTAAATTTATACAGTTTTGTACTTTTTATTTAATTAAAAAAAAAAAATGTATTCTATTATTATTCTATTATTCTATTATTCTATTCTGTTTTTATTTTATTTTATCTTATTTTTTAACTGCTGTCTGTCGTCGGGTTTTCACATAAGATTTTCACTCACTGCTTTATACTTGTGTAAACTGTGAAGTGACAATAAACTTGACTTGACTTGACTTGATTGGCCGTTGTTTATGGTACTCACCCCTGGTGGTAACATAGGGGCCCTTTAAGATTATAATTCTTGACATCTCTTAACATTATTCTGATTGTATTTGTGTGTATTTCTTTAGATCTGTTGTGCTTTTCTTTCCTGTTACTACTCTGTTGTGCCGACACTAAAGTAACAAACTGACTTGTGATGGAGCTGAAGAATGAAGCTCTGTGAAGATGATCAAGCTTGCTTTCTACATTCCATTCGGTGTGGTCTGAGTTTTTGGCCTACAACTAACTTTTAACCATATTTACAAGTGGGCTGTCATTACACAACATTTAAGGAGCAATGTGTCAGATTATTAGTTAACACATTCAACAATGAACTACAATTATCAGCAGAAAAACTGAACAAATTACAGTTTTGACGTCATGTTAAAGAGGTTGTGTTGCAGAGATATTAACTAAAAGGGCTCCTTTATACAACCAGCTGTGTACACTAGATTCAGTAAGGTGTTCACTATATTCAGTGGGGTGTTCACTATATTCAGTAAGGTGTACACTAGATTCAGTAAGGTGTTCACTATATTCAGTAAGGTGTTCACTATATTCAGTGGGGTGTTCACTATATTCAGTAAGGTGTTCACTATATTCAGTAAGGTGTTCACTATATTCAGTGGGGTGTTCACTATATTCAGTAAGGTGTTCACTATATTCAGTGGGGTGTTCACTATATTCAGTAAGGTGTTCACTATATTCAGTAAGGTGTTCACTATATTCAGTGGGGTGTTCACTATATTCAGTAAGGTGTTCACTATATTCAGTGGGGTGTTCACTATATTCAGTAAGGTGTTCACTATATTCAGTAAGGTGTTCACTATATTCAGTGGGGTGTTCACTATATTCAGTAAGGTGTTCACTATATTCAGTAAGGTGTTCACTATATTCAGTAAGGTGTTCACTATATTCAGTAAGGTGTTCACTATATTCAGTGGGGTGTTCACTATATTCAGTAAGGTGTTCACTATATTCAGTGGGGTGTTCACTATATTCAGTAAGGTGTTCACTATATTCAGTGGGGTGTTCACTATATTCAGTAAGGTGTTCACTATATTCAGTAAGGTGTTCACTATATTCAGTAAGGTGTTCACTATATTCAGTAAGGTGTTCACTATATTCAGTGGGGTGTTCACTATATTCAGTAAGGTGTTCACTATATTCAGTAAGGTGTTCACTATATTCAGTGGGGTGTTCACTATATTCAGTAAGGTGTTCACTATATTCAGTAAGGTGTTCACTATATTCAGTGGGGTGTTCACTATATTCAGTAAGGTGTTCACTATATTCAGTGGGGTGTTCACTATATTCAGTAAGGTGTTCACTATATTCAGTAAGGTGTTCACTATATTCAGTGGGGTGAGGCGTGCAGGGGAAGGGGAAGGGACTTTTTGTGCATTTCCTTGTTTCACAACTTTCTAGTATCATGCTTCCCTCTTTTTTGGGAAGGACTAATTCCACATTGCACCTTTAAAAAACAAAATAGTAATGATAGTAAGGAAGACACAAGATTACAATGACTCCAAAGATGATTCTAATGATTCTAAAGCCTCCTTACCGATATATTATATATTCGTTTTATTATAATTATTATAATAATAATAATAATAATTATTATTTTTAGATGTTATTATATTATTACCAATATAGCGGTGCAAGCATGAGTACCGATACGAGATATATGACTGCTTGACCTTTGCAGTTCCTCCTGTTGAAGAGAGGCATGAAGATGATGGTGGGTTGGTCATGCTCTCCTGGGAACACATAGAAGTCCTTTGGCCAGTCTTTGTCCTCCAGGACGCTGGGGTCTATCACTGGGAATGGCTTCTTCACTTTGGCCGCATAGACCCTGGCCAGGCTCAGCGTCTGGGGCAAAGGGGTTATGCAAATCTCGTGCTCACTTATTTGGTATGCTTTGCCACAGCATTGAAGATTATCAACAGTTGATGAAGTCATTTCAAGATAACGCTTGTTTCTTTCTGATAAAAACAGTCATTTCTAAATTCAGTAAAACTGAATCCATGCCTCAAGTGTGCAATTCGATTCTTTCTAATTGGCCCAAAAACTACATCACCTGCGACCGTATCAACAATTGCATCTGAAACACCACTTTCTTAAATCTGTGTTTGGTGCAAGGTTTATTTTGATTCCTGAACAAATCTTGAACAAAAAACATCTGAGTAAAGATTACCCACTTGCACAAGTCAGATAGAATTGATAGGATTCATGAGTGCAGAAAGTGGCTGAGAGCATCCAAAAGGCAATTCACCTCAAACATTTCCCCAGCACTGTACTCCGGTGCTATAAGGAGGTCTATGTCCCTCTTCTCTCCCAGGAAAGAAGGGTACGGCACGTTGATCAAAAGCCCCGCGTCCATCAGGTGAAGCATCTTCCCCGAATGAAGACAAGGTGGGACCTCAGTATCTGAAGAAAGAAAGACTTCCTTCGTTGATTTGTTAAACATCCGACTCTACTACAGTCTACTATATTATGTTCTCTCATATCATTAGAGATCACTTTGCACACTTGTCCTACCATATATTAATGACCAAATGTGTGAATAAAATATATATGAAGGTTTAAAAACGGAGCAATATATGCTGTCTCACCTTTGTAACGGTGGAGGAAGTTTTCTGTGGTTCCCCACTCCCATTTGATCATCAAAGGGAGAACTTCCCGCATCGTCCAAATAGCTGCAAGGGCCAAGTAAAAACCCCATCATATAGGACTCTTCTCAAGAAATGTGGGTTGTTGTCAAGAGAATTTAAAGACGTTTAGAATCTACAAACGTGCACCTGAAGATCATTGGCATGTGTTCAAGAAGTAAAACAATTATACATTTAAAAAGTGCATATTTTCTTTGCACTTATTTGCTAAGCTGTACTGCTGAATTTAGAAACATTACACCCTCTCTACATCCCCCTCACATTACACCCTCTCTACATCCCCCTCACATTACACCCTCTCTACATCCCCCTCACATTACACCCTCTCTACATCCCCCTCACATTACACCCTCTCTACATCCCCCTCACATTACACCCTCTCTACATCCCCCTCACATTACACCCTCTCTACATCCCCCTCACATTACACCCTCTCTACATCCCCCTCACATTACACCCTCTCTATATCCCCTGGCACGTCCCCGTTCAACTCCCTACAAAAGCCTGCTCTACACTTCTGTTCATTGCCAGTTCGTGCCACACTAGCCTGTTAGCCTGTTAGCCTGTTAGCCTGTTAGCCTGTTAGCCTGTTAGCCTGTTAGCCTGGTGTTGTATCTACCCTGTCTGCTGTCTACCTGCCTCGGATTACCCTCAACCTGCAACTTCTTTCTGGATTTATTGTTAAGATAATTTGTCATTTATCTTTTGAGTCTTTTTGGACTTTGTGAACATTTTTTATTTTAAAGGCAAATAAATAACAAATATCAAATAATCAGCCTGTTGATTTATATTTGACTTCCGCCTTCAGAGTTGTGCTTTTGGGTCCTAAATCAACAGCCTTAAAAACACTTGTGTAACTCTTTGCACTCCTGCTCAGCGGTGCTGCGTGGGGCTGTAGTGGTCGTTGACTGACCAAATGTTTTAAAGGGTGTGTCGTTCAGTTCCTGGCACCAGGTCTCAACTGAATGAACCAGCTCCAGGTTCCTCTCCTGCAGCACCTTCCTCAGGTCCTCTGCGCTCATGGACTCAACAATCACTGTCTTGTGTAGACTTTCTGGGGGGAAAAACCGTGTCATGGGTAAATTAGGTCAAACTATTCTTCGACAAGTTGGAATAGTTCGACTACTTGGAATGAAAAGCTATAGCTGCTCTATGTTGTTTCATTAGTTTGTTCCACTTCAGGCCACATACTTTCCACACATGTTTTATAAGCAGCTTGTATAAAATATAGGCCTTCAACTTGTTATTAACCAATTAGCTATACAATTGTGAAACAAACACATCTAAATCCCTGACCAGAAGCCATCATGTAACATTATTAACTCTGATGGGAATAATAAATAACGTTTATTATTTATGCCCTTGAATATAAATCGAATCTATCTGTTGTTTATTCTAGATATAATTAACGTTTTTGGATGTGCATCTGCTAATATAGTAGAAATGCATTCTAGATGAAGGTTTATATTCAAGCTTACGGTAGAGCAATGACATACCTCACCGGGGAAAGAGCCCGGCTGATGAACATTAGAGATTAGTTTGGTGAATGGGGATTGATGGGGATTGATGGGGATTGATGGGCAATACAGCAATTGCAAGTCAAAGTTACTGTCACAGTCTGAATTCCTGTCACCACACTTCCACTGTAATCGAACAGATAGCCACGCCCCCTTATCAAGTCCCCCATTCCTGTCTCCTCGCTCCCACTACACTCTACCGGATGGCCACGCCCCCCTCGTTCGTTTTTCCCGCAGCTGCGGCGCATTACCAGTCAGGCTAGTGTGTAAGTACACTCTGTACACTCATTCATTGCCAGATTGTTCTTGACTAATGCCAGACTCTTCAGCAATTACTCCCGGACCGATTTGCCGTTGCCAACCCTGCCTGTCCTCGATCTACCTGCTCTGCCTGGTTCCTGATCATCTCCCCCTGACCTTCACTACGCTTCTGCCGGTAACTTCCTGGTTCGTCTGTGTGGACATCATACTCGCCTTCTGTTTCGCCTTGTACCCGCTGACCTGTGATCTTAATATCAAAGTATCACAGACTGTTCCTGGTTTTCTGTGTGTCTTTTCTTTTCCTTGAAGTGTTATTGGAATTATAAAGCCCTTTTGATCCACCTTTTTTCTAAAGAAAGACTCGGAAGCGTGTTTGAAACGACCACCTGCTCACTCAGTTCACGGCTTTACCTGCAATAAGAAAAAACTTAAACGGCTGCTACACTGACCTTTAATTTTGCTCCGTAGCTCATCCAGTTGAGTCAAAGCAATGGAAACGTTGAGGTCTCTTTGGAACAGCTCCAACAGTGTAACCAGAATATAATACACACGCAGATGGTCCCCAGCAACATGAGCTGTGATACCAAATGGAACAGGATAGCAGTTAAAAACAACATTACACTGATTATCCAACGACTGCAGCCAAAGACAAGAACTTACAGTGTCACACAATAAGCAGCATTCTATATAAATGGGGAGAGACCGTCTCTTTGAGGTATCTGAGGAGATAAGGAGATGAGCTGTAAGACCTAATAATGTCTGTCTTAGAACTCTAAAGGCTCATTTTGTATGTCCATTGTCAAAGTGACCAGCAGCCAGTGGCTAAACTAACTATGTACATTTATTGGGATGTGTTAAAATTTAAGCTGAAGCATGTTGAACAAACTCAATTAAGATCCCCTGAACTAGGGAACTAGTGAACTAGTCTGTCTCTCCGTCTATTCATCTATCCAGCTATCATCTAAAAATCGTGTATCTTGTATCTTGTATCTATTAATCAATTTATATAAATAAATAAATAAATAAATAAATAAATAAATAAATAAATATATATATATACATTGTTCATGAATGCTTTTAAATGGATTACCGTTTACTGTCATGTTCATCCAAGAAGGAAGCATGTGTTCCAGGGTGTCCTCATTAGCCAAAGCAGAAGACAACACACCTGCAAAACAAGAACATGTTCAAAATTCTAGAGAGATTCAAGATATTGAATTGCTTGATTTAGAATTTCCTATATATATATATATATATATACTCTACGATGTACTATACTTATACAATACAACACTATACTATAACAATACTGTACACAATACAAATAACAATAAAGTGACTGATATATACAGCATTTGCCAGTAGTGCAGCAGCATCATGAATACAGTGCAGTACAGTTCAGAACAGTGCAGTAACTGTAATGAGTCCAGAAAGTCCAGCAAGTTTAAAAAAGTATGATAGTGTAATGTTATATAAATGACAATGTTATGATAGTGGCAGCACTCCTAGCAGTTCAGTAGGCGCACTGCCTTTGGATAAAAACTATCCTTGAAACTGGTAGTCATTACACTACACTACACTACACTACACTACACTACACTACACTACACTACACTACACTACACTACACTACACTACATTACACTACATTACACTACACTACACTACACTACACTACACTACACTACACTACACTACACTACACTACACTACACTACACTACACTACACTACACTACACTACACTACACTACACTACACTACATTACACTACACTACACTACACTACATTACACTACACTACACTACACTACATTACACTACACTACACTACACTACACTACACTACACTACATTACACTACACTACACTACACTACACTACACTACACTACATTACACTACACTACACTACACTACACTACACTACACTACACTACACTTACACTACACTACATTACATTACATTACATTACACTACACTACACTACACTACATTACATTACATTACACTACACTACACTACACTACACTACACTACACTACACTACACTACACTACACTACACTACACTACACTACACTACATTACATTACATTACACTACATTACACTACACTACATTACATTACATTACATTACTGTCATGAGGAGGAGTGTGGGTTGGACCCCGAACGCAGACAACGGCACAGTGGAGCGATACGAACGGCTTTATTCCAAAAGCACTCACAAAATACAAAGTCACAAGGGCACACGGGGAGAACTACGTGGAAGTAGAGTAGGCAGGCGACCGGGGTGCGAACTATCTCTCCCATAGTCAGCAGCCGGGCGATCACAACAGACGGGAGAACGTGCAGTATACGTAACGACCTCACGCTGGGGTAAAGGATAGACAAAGTATATATACCCCAGGTGAGGTGATTAGCAATTAGACAAGGGTGATCGCCGACAGGTGTGTGGGTGTGTGCGCCGCCAGCGCACGTGGCTTGGCCACGCCCCCTGCCAACCACCGTAACCGTGACAATTACATTACATTACACTACATTACATTACATTACACTACATTACATTACACTACATTACATCACACTACACTAATACACACTACACTACATTACACTACACTACATTACACTACATTACATTACATTACATTACATTACATTACATTACACTACATCACATTACATTACATTACATTACATTACATTACACTACATTACACTACACTACATTACATTACATTACATTACATTACATTACATTACATTCCAGTCATTTAGCATCTAGGCATCAGTAGATGTATGTACACAGTGTTGAAACACACTACTGTAAGTCGCTTTGGACAAAAGCGTCTGCTTAATGACTGGAATGTAATGTAATGTAATGTAATGTAGTGTAATGTAATGTAATGTAATGTAGTGTAATGTAATGTAGTGTAATGTAATGTAATGTAATGTAATGTAATGTAATGTAATGTAGTGTAATGTAATGTAATGTAATGTAATGTAGTGTAGTGTAATGTAATAATAAATAATAAACAAAGGAAGGTAAGAGAACAACTCATCACCAGAAGTCAAAAGTAAATTTCATTCCTAACACGTCTCCAATAACTGAACCAGTGCTCAGGGAGAAGTACAATAATTCAGGCAAAAGTGTAAGGGAAAAAGTACAATAAGTTGGCAACAATATCTAGAACAATACATACCTATCTATAATATGTAATCTACTTTTGACTGACTTAATTGACGCTACGAGGAAGGATCCGGGAAGTGTGTCCTGAAGAGATGGGTTTTCAGCCTGAAAAGATGGGGAGTGACTCTGCAGTCGTGACCTCCGTGGGGAGTTTGTTCCACCAAATTGGGGCCACAGGACGGAGAAGAGCCGTGACCGCGTAGATCGGCCACACGGGCCCTTAAGTGAGGGGGCAAGCAGACGGCCCGAAGAAGCCGAGCGAAGTGGACGGGTTGGGCTATAGGCCTTGACCATTGCCTGGAGGTAGGATGGAGCAGTACCTTTTACTGCCTTGTAGGCAAGCACCAAGGTCTTGAACTGGATGTGAGCAGCTACAGGTAGCCAGTGTAGAGTCCGAAGGAGGGTGTGGGAGTACTTGGGGCGGTTGAACACCAGGCGAGCTGCAGCTTTCTGAATGAGCTCCAGGGGCCTGATGGCAGACACCGGGCCCCAGCAAGGAGGGAGTTGCAGTAGTCCAGCCGGAAGATGACAAGAGCCTGGATGAGCACCTGCGCAGCCTTTTCAGTGAGAAAAGGCCGAATCCTCCTGATGTTGTAGAGGAGGAATCTGCAGGAGCGTGTCACAGATGCAATGTTTGCCAAGAACGACAGTTGGTGGTCCAGGGTCACACCCAGATTCCTTGCGGTCCGAGTAGGTGTCACCACAGCATCATCAATGGTGACAGCCAGATCTCGGTGCGGACAGCCCTTTGCCGGGAAGAACACTAGCTCAGTCTTGTCCAGGTTGAGCTTTAGGAGGTGCATCAACATCCAATTTGAGATGTCTGCTAAGCACACGGCAATGCGTGTTTCCACTTGCGTGTCCGAGGGGGGAAACGACAAGACCAGTTGGGTGTCGTCAGCATAACAGTGGTATAAGTGGATAAGTGGATAAGTGGATAAGTCATGGGAGTGGATAACAGCACCAAGGGACGTTGTGTAGAGGGAGAAGAGAAGAGGACCCAGGACCGATCCTTGTGGAACCCCAGTAGTCAGTCGGCGTGGTTCCGAACACAGACCCTCCCAGTGCCACCTGGTAGGAGCGACCCGTCAGGTAGGATGCAAACAAGGCGAGAGCAGAGCCCAAGACACCCATCCCCTCAAGGGTGGAGAGGAGTCTCCACCTGAATCTGGTGGTTCACAGTGTCGAATGCTGCAGACAGGTCCAGGAGTATCAGGACCGAGGAGAGCGAATTTGCTCTAGCAACATTGAGCGACACAGTTACTGCCAGAAGGGCAGTTTCTGTTGAGTAACCTGCCTTAAAACCAGATTGGTGGGGATCCAAGAGGCAGTTCTGGTGGAGCTACAAGGACAACATTCAAGAGTTTTGGATAAGAAGGGCAAAAGGGATACCGGTCTGTAGTTCTTGAGTTCAGAGGGGTCGAGTGTTGGTTTCTTCAGGAGGGGGGTGACTCTGGCAGTCTTGAAAGCAGCGGGAAAGCATCCAGACTTCAGAGATGCGTTGATGATGTGTGTCAGGAAGGGCAGGAGTTCAGGCGCAGTGGACTTAACCAGAGGGGAGGGAACTGGATCCAGAGAGCATGTGGTGGGGCGGCTGGATGTAATGAGGTGAAGAACATCCTCTGTGGAGAGGGGAGAGAAATGGGTAAGGGAGGGATGTGGGAGGGTGGGGGGAAGACATGGGTGGTTGATGCGAAGAGGGGTCAGGGACAGAGGATCGGATATCGTTGACCTTCTTGTCAAAGAAGTTGGCGAAAGTTTGACAGGAGCCCTTGAAGATGGAGAAGGTCCTCTGGGGTTTTTCCTTTCTTCCACCTGTGCTCCGCCTCTCTGAGACTCCGCCTCTGTGTACCCACTGAGTCCGACAACCAGGGGGCAGGTGGAGTTGGACGCGCAGACCTGGAGGTGAGGGGACAGAGAGTTTCCAGAGAGGAGGACAGGGTAGAGAGAAGAATGTCAGTGGCAATATCAGGGGGTAGAACAGAGAACGAATCAGGAGGAGGGAGGGCAGAGAGAACAGAAGAGGTGAGATCGGCAGGGGTGAGTGTGCGGAGATTGCGACGGGACATCACCATCTTGGTAGGGGGAGAGTGGGAGGGGGGGAAGGGAGGAAGAGGGAGAAGGACACGAAGAATTGATCGGATAGATGGAGAGGAGTAACTGAAAGGTTTACTGTATCGCAGTGTCTGGTGAAGATGAGGTCCAGCTGGTTGCCGGCCTTGTGGGTCGGAGGAGAGGGGCGGCGGGAAAGGTCGAAGGAGGCGAGAAGGGAGAGAAGAGGGTCCAACTTCTCAGTCATGATGTTGAAGTCGCCAAGAAGGATGAGGCCAGAACCATCATCAGGGAAGTCGGAGATCAGCATGTCAAGCTCCTCCAAGAAGACCCCAGTTGGGCCGGGTGGACGATAAACAACTGCAATAATGAGCTTAAATAAACGGATGCTGCGGAACCGGCGACCAGACCTCAAGAGATGGTACCCAGGGTGGTTGCGGTCCTTTGTGATGGAGACAGCCTTATTCTGACATCTGGTCCTAAAGATCTCCTCAATGCATGGAAGTGCACACTCGATGATCCTCTGGTTGGCTTTCTTGTCCTGTGCAGTGGTGTCCGTACCACACAGTGACTCGTCAGGACGCTTTCTACAGTGCCATGGTTGAAGTTCACCAGCCTATGCCGCTTCTCCTGAGGCACCACAGGCCATAGAGGTGCTGGTTAGCTTTCTTCAGCATGACCGTGTTGCGGGTCCACAGCAGGTCATGCAGGCATTACCAAACACGCCAGGCAATACCTTCTTTAAGTTGCAGTTGTTGAAGTCCCCCACTACAGGACTACTGGAGATTGCCTCGGGGTAGCGGGTGAGTTTGCTAACCTCACCGTAATGTGAAAAAATTTGCATCAACCCGTGGTTGGATGTAAACCGCCACCATGAGAATAGCTGAGATTTTCCTCGGTAAGTTAAAAGGGTGACACTTGATTGTCAGTAATTCCAGATTAGATGAGCAGTGTTGAGAAAGCACCTGAACGTGCTTTCAGCACCTTTGTTCTTCCCCACACACACACACGCACACGCACGCACGCACGCACGCACGCACGCACGCACGCACGCACGCACGCACGCACGCACGCACGCACGCACGCACGCACGCACGCACGCACACACACACACACACACACGCTCATGAATACAGTGCAGTACAGTGCAGAACCATGCAGTAACTATAATGATTCCAAAAAGTCCAGCAAGTTTAAAAGTATATGATAGTGTAATGTTAATGACATGTTATGATAGTGTAATGTTAATGACATGTTATGATAGTGTAATGGTAATGACGTGTTATGATAGAGTCATGTTAATGACATGTTATGATAGTGTCATGTTAATGACATGTTATGATAGTGTAATGTTAATGACATGTTATGATAGTGTAATGTTAATGACGTGTTATGATAGAGTCATGTTAATGACATGTTATGATAGTGTCATGTTAATGACATGTTATGATAGAGTCATGTTAATGACATGTTATGATAGTGTCATGTTAATGACATGTTATGATAGTGTAATGTTAATGACGTGTTATGATAGTGTAATGTTAATGACATGTTATGATAGTGTAATGTTAATGACATGTTATGATAGGGTAATGTTAATGACATGTTATGATAGTGTAATGTTAATGACATGTTATGATAGTGTAATGTTAATGACATGTTATGACAGTGTAATGTTAATGACATGTTATGACAGTGTAATGTTAATGACATGTTATGATAGTGTAATGTTAATGACATGTTATGACAGTGTAATGTTAATGACATGTTATGATAGTGTAATGTTAATGACATGTTATGATAGTGGCATGTTAATGACATGTTATGATAGTGGCATGTTAATGACATGTTATGATAGTGTAATGTTAATGACATGTTATGATAGTGTAATGTTAATGACATGTTATGATAGTGTAATGTTAATGACATGTTATGATAGTGTAATGTTAATGACATGTTATGATAGTGGCAGCACTCCTAGCAGTTCAGTAGGTGCTCCGCCTTTGGATAAAAACGATCCTTGAATCTGGTAGTCCTTGTACGGATGCTGCAATTAAACATATGTGATCGATTTTCTTGCAGAATTTAAAAGAATTACCTTGCAGTTGGACCATGTCCATCTCTGACTTTTGCTCGATGCACTCCCCACCCTGGAACCTGCTGCCCAGGAAAGGAGTTGGAACAAAGAGCCCCAAATCTGTAAAGCCTGCCTCATGAGGAGTAATCTCAAACCACTGAGCTGAGAGTCGGATGGAGAGAGAGAGAGTGAAGGGAAGAGGGGGGGGAAGAGGGAGGTTGGGTATAAAACCAAATTAAACATTATTTCCCTTTTGTTGTAAATGTGTGTGTGTGTGTGTGTCTATGCATGCGTGTGTGGGCCTTTGTGTGTGTGTGTGTGTGTGTGTGTGTGTGTGTGTGTGTGTGTGTGTGAATGCGTGTGAATGCGTGTGTGTGTGCTTTTGTGTGTGTGTTTTAACCTTCTATTGTGCCACTGGTGAGGCACTGCTTCTCTATGGCGCAGTAGACAGGGTAAGGGTTGGTGCTATATTGGCTGGCCTCCTCCGACAGATGTCGTAGATTCAGCTTAATGACAAAAAAGACCCTTGACATGACAGGACGGACTGATATGTATTTATCATGTAAATAGCTTTAAAGTTGTTTTCTGGAAGCACAAAATGAGATCTAATTGCAAAAGCGAAATGCGGGGTTATATGAATGAGTTGTCTAATATCTTTGTTTGCATTTTACCCAAATAGCAGATACACCTTTGTGAGACAGTCCAGATATTAAAGTTTGTGCTTTGCAATGAATATCAGTCTGGCCTCTGCTGGGCAGCAATTGATTTCCACACATATGTTGTTTAAAAAGCTCCACCAAATCAAATTCAATAACTAAATTATGCTTTTCCTCTCTAGATGTTCTCCTTTTGAGAAAGGCTTCCAGGCAATTTTCTAAGAATCTTCTAACATTGTTATTCTGTCTATTTCATCATGTAAACCGCTTTCCATTACTCCTCTTGAACTGAAACTCCCTCCACCTGATGCTGATTGATTTATATGTTTTGGGGAGGAGCTTTTCATCAAGGCAAGACTGATCTGCAGAGAGAAACAGAATGTGAGCTCTGTGTGAGATCAGGATCATCTGTAGATAAAACCCTACATGGTTCATGAAGAGGACAGAGGTCATCAAACCCCAGATTTCGGACAGGGAGAAGTTGTCCTCCTTGGCTCTGTCTTGTAGCCAGCTCAGTGTCTTGAGGAACCCTGGCCGGCTCCCTGATAATATGGACAGAACAGGCTCCATGTTGATGCTCCACTGAGGGTCACTGTACAGTAATGCCATAGCCCTAAGAGAGACACACACACATGCACACAAACACACACGTCCTGAGGGTCATGATCATGGACGAAAAAACATTCCCTCCTGCTGGCTGCAAGTCTACAAGGCAAGATTGTTCCCCAAATAGAACTATAAGCCCCAAGATCAGCCATTTACTGGAATACGGATGTAAATGCAGCATACCACGTGGAACCAGACACTCCCCCCAGATAGAGCAGTGTGTCCAGCAAGTCGTCTTGCCTCATCTGCTGGAGAGACCCCAGGAGAGCCACAGCCGCTCTCTGGCCCCCTCCAGAGCCCATCAGGGCTATGCGGGGAATGGAGTCCTGGAGAGAGAGAGAGGTTGAATTATTGAATTTTTTTTACAATTGACTAAACAATATCAGATATATATTTTTGTAACTACATTTATAATTATGAATTACTTGTATATATATCATAGTCATTTTTAGTATTATACTTATTACTGTTCTGTACTCTGTTACACCCTAGCTTCCCGTCTGGGATTTAATAAATACTATATGCTGTGCTAAATAGCACAGCATATAGTATGCAACCTAATCCCTAATCCCTGTCTAACCCTAAATAGCGTAATAGTCCTAGAGTGTCTCATTAGGGAGGAGGGAGGAGGTGCTCTGTGTGTATCTCACCACTGTGCAGTTAATGTTGAGTCTGTCCAGGGACCCCAGCACCACGTCCTTCCTCTGCTGGATGTACTCTGTCTCGCCGGCGCTCAGAGAGCTGAGGGACCTACGAACATACTGCTGTAACGACAGGACGGCTAGACTGAAAAATGACTTGGGACTTACTCCATAATAACACAAAAAGTTTGTCATGTTGAGACAAATACAGAAGATCCCTGTTCACACAAGAGCCATGAAGTTGCTCCTCATAGTTTGTTGTGGTACCTGTGTGGTACCAATGGTACCAATGTGGTACCAATGGTACCAATAATCAGTGTATCAGCATATTGTTACATTCTTATGTTAGTATCCAGCCCAATAGAGGGCGCTCTCCATCTACATAGGTCAGTGTGGCCACTAGAGGTTCTGCTTGACTCTTTGATAAACCTACCAGATGAGCTGAACACGTTTTTCACTGGCTTTGAAAGGGGGAACTCTGGGCCGACCAACAACTTGAACATTCACCCAGAGGACTACGTTCTACAACTGTCCGAGTCCGAGGTCCGCAAAACCTTCAGGAGAGTGAAGGCAGACAGCTGGCTCCTGTGTTCACGGACATCTACGCATCACTGCAACAGCGTGCTTTATAGAGACAACCATTGTGCCTTTAGCCAGAAAGACCAAGATAACAAGCCTCAATGTTTATGGTCCAGTGGCTTTAACACGTCCAGTGGCTCTAACACGTCCAGTGGCTCTAACACGTCCAGTGGCTTTAACACGTCCAGTGGCTCTAACACGTCCAGTGGCTCTAACACGTCCAGTGGCTCTAACACGTCCAGTGGCTCTAACACGTCCAGTGGCTTTAACACGTCCAGTGGCTCTAACACGTCCAGTGGCTCTAACACGTCCAGTGGCTCTAACACGTCCAGTGGCTCTAACACGTCCAGTGGCTCTAACACGTCCAGTGGCTCTAACACGTCCAGTGGCTCTAACACGTCCAGTGGCTCTAACACGTCCAGTGGCTCTAACACGTCCAGTGGCTCTAACACGTCCAGTGGCTCTAACGCCCGTAGCCAGGAAATTGCTGGAAAAATGGTCATGTCGTATATTAACTTTTCTATCCCTGAGTCCCGAGACCAGGGACTGGTCTAGACCAGGGGTTGGCAAGAAAGTTTGGCCTTGGGAGAATTTCTTTCTGAGCCACTAGATGGCGGCCAGAACATAATCTAATTTCCCAGCTAATTGAAGTAATTGATTGTTAAAACATGTGACACGTTCTAATGCTTTTTGACATTTTAATACATTTCCGCGTTGCTGAAAATCAATGACACGTCGCTAGTCAACTAATACAGCTTGTTTTGTGAAGGGGTGGGTGGGGGGCTGCGCGATAAGCCGCAAACGTTGACGGGGGGAGGTGGGGGGGTCCTGCGTATCACCTCGTACAAAAAAAACAATGGGCCGATCTACCTGTTTTATGGGCTGAGCCGTTTTGTCGGCCCAAAAGGCACGTCGGCCCACGGTATGCCAGATGGCCAGTACAGCCCTGGCGGAAAATGCAGGTGCAGTCACAGTCACATAAGTAAACATATGTTTGAATGATTTAGTGAGCTGGTAATATTTTTTTCAAACCACACACTGCATGTTGGCCATTTCAGCACCAGGCGTTGTCCACCTACCTATTGATTCACTATGAAGGTTCAGCGTCAGTGCGCCCCGCTGCCTGATTGTGCCTGTGTGTCATTCACTCTCAACATGGATAAAATTACAATTAGAATTCTTCAGGTGGAGGTAGATCTATTCAGACATTATAGCCTATATGTGCGACTGTCAGTCCGATATTGTAAAATAAAAATAATAAAAAATCTTTAAATATATATATTTTTAATTCTCAAAATAATTTTCCGGGCCAAATATTATTGCTGGTGGGCCACCAATGGCCCGTGGGCCGCCTGTTGCCGACCCATGCCCTAGACCCACTCCAGTTTGTAAACAGACAAAACAGGTCTGTAGACAATGCCGTCTCCCTGTCACTACACACGGCCCTGGAGCACCTACACAGGAGGGTCACCTACGTCAGACTGCTGTTCATTGACTACAGCTCAGTGTTGAAAACCATCGTTCCCTCCAAGCTGGTCCTGAAACTGAGGGACCTAGGTCTGGGCGCCCCCATCTGTAACCTGATTATGGATTTCCCGATGGGCACGCCTCAAGTATTGAAGATTGGGAGCAACATCTCATCCACTCTGGTACTCAACAACAGAGCACCCCAAGGCTGCTGCCTCTGGCTGTACTCACTGTACACACATGACTGTACTGCCACGTACAGCAATAATCAGATTATCAAGTTTGAAGATGACACCACTGACATTGGCCTGATAAGCGAGGAGACGGAGTACAGAGATGATGTAGTCCCTCTGACGCGATGGTGTGAGGACAACAGCCTCGCACTGAATGTCAGCAAGACCAAGGAGCTCATCGTGGGCACGCACTCCACCATCAGCCTGGATGGGACAACGGTGGATGTCATCAGCTGTTTCCGTTTCCTAGGGCTACAGATTTCTGACGACCTGGCGGGGACCCACAACACAGAGGTCATGCTGAAGAAGGCACACCAGCGCCTCTATGTCCTGCGGTTCCTCAGGAAAAGTGGAATAGGCCAACAGTGGCTAGTGAACTGCTGCCGTGGCACCGTAGAGAGCGTCCTGACAAGTGGCGTCACTGTGTGGTACGGCGACACCACTGAACAGGACAAGAAAGACATCCAGAGGGTCGTGAGGACCGCAGAAAATCTCATGGGGTGTGCACTTCCATGCATTGAGGAGATCTGTGGGATCAGATGTTGGAAGAAGGCCAAAATCTGTCATAAAGGACTGCAACCACCCTGGGCTCCATCGGTTCTCCCCCCTACCGTCCGGTCACCCATTACGTAACATCCGTACAAGGAATAGCAGGTTTAAGAACTGTTTTTATCTGAGTGCTGCCACTAACTGCCAATAACATTGTCATTTACATTACACTGTCATGTACACATGTACATATCACCCATCAATCACTTGATTGTTATTTTTATGTTCATTTTTTATTTTTATTGTCTACTAGTTCAGTGTCACTTCAGGTTTGCATAAAATAGATCTGAAACACTTTCCGTTATGTAAAAAAAAATGCCTATTATTGACGCTAAATAAATTGGCTAGATTAGGACTGATGAACGACAGTGAAGGATTTAGACCTTGTCAGTGAGATTATTGACTTATCGTTTACCGGTGATGAATATAGACAGATAGCCTAGCCACTTGTTCTTTACTGAAAATGAAAGGCAGACGCTGAGAGGTGAAGCTAAAACCAGAAATAAGCACATAACAGCAATATTGGACACATAATTTACGATATATATGTCACGGTTACGGTGGTGACAGGGGGCGTGGCCAAGCCGCGGGCTTTGGCGGCGCACACACACACCTGTGCACACACACACCTGAGGCTGATTATGATAATCACCGCACCTGTGGGGGTACATATACCCTGCCGTCCCGTCACTTTGTGGCTAGGTCGTACGTTGTACTTACTACTTTGTACTCTGTACATTCTGGACGGAATCGTTATCGTCGCCTGTCCCGCGTCTCTCGCCGGTCTAATACCTGCCGCTACTTCGACCTCCCGGTATCCAGACTCTCCCGTCCCGGACCACGCGCCTGTCTACTTCCTGCCGGTACTACACTGATCCGACTTCCCGGTTTCCAGACCCCTGGCCTGACCCCGATCACTCTAGTGTTGTGTTCTTTAAATAAAGCTTCACGTTATCGCCTCACAGGCTGTGTTCCATTTCAGGGTCTGCAGCCTTAAGGCGCATTTGATGGCTGCATCCGAAAGCTGCAGCCTTAAGGCCGCTTCCAAAGGCTGCTTCTAAAAGGTGCTAAATCCTTTGGGCTACAGCCCTCCCTCTGCTGCTCCACAGCCCAATCAGGATCCATCCTGCCCGCCAGGCTCTTTAATAAGTCTGCTGCCAACAAATAAAAAAAAAAGCCAACGAATGAAGGGAATGAGAAGAAGATAGGAAAGAACGGTTTGTTCTCCTTCACTATCAGTTGGTATAGACACAACGACACACCACTATTACATAAAACATTTAGGACCAGGAACATCTGTAATGTCCTACATGTACGCCACAACCTGCAGTTCTCCCAGAGGTTAGTCTCTGCAAATGTTGGTGTGAACATATCGTTCAAAAAATGAATGGGGAAAGTACCCAAGGAAGAAAGTACAGCAATTTACGAAGCCACCAAAAGGCTTTTCTCCAAAATAGACTGTGCCAAACATTGACTTATTTATTCAAGATTTTTAGTGGCCATTTGCAACAAGTACAATGGAATGCTTACTCCCTATTCCCTCCAGCAGTCCTAAAACACGACACTATAAACATATTATATTCAATAAAAAATATAAATAAAAAGAACAATCAGGTGAGTGATGGAGGATACACAGAACACCAGGTACCAGCCCTACCACCCTCCATCAGTGACCTCATCCCTCCATCAGGGACCCCCTCCCTCCATCAGGGACCCCCTCCCTCCATCAGGGACCCCATCCCTCCATCAGGGACCCCATCCCTCCATCAGGGACCCCATCCCTCCATCAGGGACCCCATCCCTCCATCAGGGACCCCATCCCTCCATCAGGGACCCCCTCCCTCCATCAGGGACCCCATCCCTCCATCAGGGACCCCATCCCTCCATCAGGGACCCCTCCCTCCATCAGGGACCCCCTCCCTCCATCAGGGACCCCATCCCTCCATCAGGGACCCCATCCCTCCATCAGGGACCCCATCCCTCCATCAGGGACCCCATCCCTCCATCAGGGACCCCCTCCCTCCATCAGGGACCCCATCCCTCCATCAGGGACCCCATCCCTCCATCAGGGACCCCCTCCCTCCATCAGGGACCCCATCCCTCCATCAGGGACCCCATCCCTCCATCAGGGACCCCATCCCTCCATCAGGGACCCCATCCCTCCATCAGGGACCCCCTCCCTCCATCAGGGACCCCATCCCTCCATCAGGGACCCCATCCCTCCATCAGGGACCCCCTCCCTCCATCAGGGACCCCATCCCTCCATCAGGGACCCCATCCCTCCATCAGGGACCCCCTCCCTCCATCAGGGACCCCATCCCTCCATCAGGGACCCCATCCCTCCATCAGGGACCCCATCCCTCCATCAGGGACCCCATCCCTCCATCAGGGACCCCCTCCCTCCATCAGGGACCCCATCCCTCCATCAGGGACCCCATCCCTCCATCAGGGACCCCCTCCCTCCATCAGGGACCCCATCCCTCCATCAGGGACCCCATCCCTCCATCAGGGACCCCATCCCTCCATCAGGGACCCCCTCCCTCCATCAGGGACCCCATCCCTCCATCAGGGACCCCCTCCCTCCATCAGGGACCCCATCCCTCCATCAGGGACCCCATCCCTCCATCAGTGACCTCATCCGACCCTCCTCTTCCCCGGTGGCAGCAGGTTTTTTCTTTGTAAAGAAAAAGGATGCGGATTTCCAGCCCTGCATTGACTACCGACAACTAAATGACATTACAATTAAGAACAAGTATAACTTCCTTTCATGAGCTCCACCTTTGAACCTCTTTCTGGAGATCCTGTGTTCACCAAACTGGACCTCCAGAGTGCCTATCACCTTGTCCGGGAGGGAGAAGAGTGGAAGGCAACCTTTAAGACCCCAGGGGGCACTATGAGTACTACTATGATGCCTTTGGGTCCAATGCCCCTCCCCATCTTCCAGGCAATCATGAATGACGTTCTGATGGTCATGGTGGAAATCTTTGTTGTCCACTACCTTGACGTCATTTTGGTGTTCTTTAAGACCTTCGAGGAGCCCTCGGTTCCATCATCGAGAGGCTTACTCGGCCTGATCCCTGCAAAAGGGCAAAAGGGCCATTGTGGAGTGGCCCCAGCCAGAGATTCCTTAGCTTCGCCAATTTTTTCACAATTACAGCCGTGTTACTGCCCCTCTCGCCCAGCCCATCGCACTGACCTCTGTAGCCATAATGTAATTTGAGAGCCTGGTGTTAGCCCACCTCAAAGCCATCACTCACCCACTACTGGACCCCCTACAGTTTGCCTACAGAGCCAACAGGTCTGTAGATGATGCTGTGAACATGGCCCTCCACTTCACCCTGCAGCATTTGGACGCCGCAGGCACCTATGCCAGGATCCTGTTTGTGGACTTCAGCTCCGCGTTCAACACCATCCTCCCGCTCACACTGGAGCACGTGCTCTCCCAGCACTGATCCTGCAGGTGGATCAGTGACTTTCTTACAAACAGGAAACAGCATATGAAGCTGGGTCATCTCTGGCTCCAGGTGCACCAGCAGAGGCTCCCCACAAGGCTGCCTTCTTTCTCCCCTACTCTTCTCCCTGTACACAAACAGCTGCACCTCCAACCACGAGTCTGTCCAGCTCCTGAAGTTCACGGACGACACCACCCTCATTGGACTCATCTCTGGGGGTGACGAGTCAGCCTATAGGAGGGAGATCGACAAGCTGCTGTCCTGGTGCGGTTGTAACAACCTGGAGCTAAACTCTCTAAAAACAGTGGAGATGGTTGTAGACCTCAGAAAGAGCCCAGCCCCCCTCCCCCCATCACCCTACACAACTCCCCGGTTCATACCGTGGACTCCTTCCGCTTCCTGGGCACCATCATCTCCCGGAACCTCAAGTGGGACCAAGAAGGCCCAGCAGAGGCTGTTCTTTCTGCGGCAGCTGAAGAAATTCAACATGCATCAGTCTATGGTTCTCGTCTACACCTCCATAATTGAGTCCATCCTCACCTTCTCCATCACCACCTGGTTTCCCGCTGCCACTGCAAGAGACATGTCCAAACAGCGGTGTGTCATACGCTCTGCGGAGAGAGTAATCGGCAGCAACCTGCCTTTCCTCCAGATCCTGCATGACTCCAGGGCCCTGAAGCGGGCCAGAAAGCGAATGGCCGACCCCTCTCACCCAGGCCACAGTCTCTTTGCCCCACTCCCCTCCAGCAGGAGGCTGTGGGCAATCAGGACAAGAACTGTATGCCACAAACATAGCTTCTTCCCCACGGCCTCCAGCCTCGTCAAAGAGGCCCGCCTCCCCCTCTGAAGACCCCCCTGCCCCACTGGACCCAGCCTCCATACACCCACGCATACACTTATACAGACCAATATTTATATTTATACTTAGATTTAGATTTAGATTTTTAAAGACTTATTGTTTTGCCTTGTATTGTTTTGCCTTGTCTGTACTGTTTTGTTTTGCACGTTACTCTCTGTTGCTTCGGACCTGTGTCAAAATCCAATGTGTGTTTTTACAAAAGTAAATGGCAATAAACTACTTCTGATGAATTCAGATTCTTAAGTCCACTCTCCATTGTTTTTGCTGGACCCCTGCCGCTAACACGGCCTTCATGGCCCTTCAGGAGCTCTTCACCTCGGCCCTGATCCTCCTCCATCCTGATGTCACTAGGCAACTCATTGTGGAGGTGTATGCCTCGAACACAGGCATCGGAGCCATGCTCTCCCAGAGGTCTGTAGAGGACCAGAAGACCCACCCCTGTGCCTTCCTCTCTTGTGTTACCTTCCCACTGAACATCCCTTCCTTATTGGGTCTGATCACAAGAACCTGACCAAAATTCGATCTGCCAAGCGCATTGGTCTCAATTCCTCAGTAGATTTAATTATACACTGTCTTATCGCCCAGGCTGCCGCAAAATGAAGGCAGATGCTCTGTCCCGCATGTATACCACGAGACAGAGCCAAGGCTCTGGACACCATCATCACACAGAGAGGGTTGTCAAGGTGGTCACCAGCGGCATAGAGACAGTGGTCAGAAAGGATCAACGTGCCCAGCCCGGTCCAGGCAACGGTCCTCCACACCGTCTCTTTGTGCCTGACTCTGTCCGGTTCACTGCACCCTGACATTCGGGAGTTTGTTGCGGCCTGTACAGGATGCGCCCACAGCAAAGCATCTCCCCAGGTTAAGGCAGGCCTGCTGCCGCCCCTCCCGATCCCCAGCCGTCCACGGTCCCTCATAGCCCTGGACTTTATGACCGGCTTTCCCCCCTCGCACAGCAACACTGTAGTCCTCACAGTTGTGGATCAATTTTCTAAGGCTGTGCACCTAGTGGCTCTCCCCAAACTCTGTATTCGGCTGAGACGGCTAAGTTGCTGACTCGCATGTTTACTGACTCCATGGCCTTCCCCATAATATCCTCTCCGACTGCAGACCGCAATTCACATCCCGGGTCTGGCAAGCCTTCTGTAAGGGGATTGACATCACCATAAGTCTCTCCTCAGGTTATCACCCCCAGACTAACGGTCTACAGCAGGGGTGTCCAAAGTACGGCCCGTGGGCCAACTGCGGCCCGCGATCCATTTTTTATTGGCCCGCAGCAAATTCAAAAATATAATTGAATGTGGCCCACACATGAAACTTGCGCATGACTCTATTGTAGTTCCTAGTTTGACCAGTAGGTGGAGCTACTCACTACTTGCAGTCCTAATGCAGCTTCTCCACTAAAACAAATGAATCAAAGAAAAAAAATTAACAAAAATGGCAGAACCAAAGAAACAACTCATAGCGCCACACAGGAAAGCTTTCTCAGATGGTGACTTTGTTAAACAGTGCCTCACTAAAGTTTGGAGAATGAGCTGCCAACCCTTTTTGTAAAAAGAAAAAAATAGACAAATCCCTATATATTACATTATCAAGCATCATTTGATTGATTTTATAAATGTAACTACAATTGATTGATTTTATTTAGAAATAGATCAATGAAAACACATACATAAAAAGATGTGATGTATGCAGTTGTTTCTTTATGTATATTAAATGATCAAGCATCATTTACCTACATTTGATTGATTGATTTGTATTACTGTTAATACACTTGAGGGGAGGCGATATACCTTAACTTTAGTGAGTGGCCCAACCTTTCGCATATTTTTCTGTATGTGGCCCTCAGTGAAAAACGTTTGGACACCGCTGGTCTACAGTCAAGCTCCAGCTAATCAGCCCGGGCAAAGGGTCTGGTTGTCCACCTCGGAACTTCCTCTCCAGGCTACTTCCAAGAAGCTGGCACCCTACCAATCGAGCATCTTTTCAACCTCAAGCTGAGACTCAAGCTTCCCTGAGAGTACATCCTGTTTCATGTTTCAAAACTGCAGCCTGTCTCCTGGAGCCCTGATCCACCTCCTCCACACATGCTTTATGGACACCCCAATGGACCATTCCATGGCTGCTGGCTGTGCACCGCCATGGCCGTGCTTTCAAGTTTCTGGTTGACTGCGAGGGTTATGGTCCCAAGGATCACTCGTGGCTTTCTCGGCAACTCATTATGGACCCGGGTCTCATCCAGTTCTCCAGGGCCCGCCCTGACCACCAGGGGCCTCCCGTAAGGGGGGGGGTATTGTTACGGCTCCTCCCCAGCCTTCACATCACACCCACTCTACATCCCCTGGCACATCGGCGCGCACTACCCGCCAGCAGGGGGCGCACTACCCGCCAGCAGGGGGCGCACTACCCGCCAGCAGGGGGCGCACTACCCGCCAGCAGGGCGCGCACTACCCGCCAGCAGGGGCGCACTACCCGCCAGCAGGGGGCGCACTACCCGCCAGCAGGGGCGCACTACCCGCCAGCAGGGGGCGCACTACCCGCCAGCAGGGCGCGCACTACCCGCCAGCAGGGGGCGCACTACCCGCCAGCAGGGGGCGCACTACCCGTTCGAGCCATATTCACCGTGGTAAAGTACCACTAACGTTATTTCATTTATCTTTATTTTTTTCTCTTGGATTGCCTTTGATGATTTTTTGGACACCAAATTGAAACCTACATCAGTTGTTTGGATTGTGCAATTGTTGACCAACGTCTCCTTTGTTCTCAGTGAGCCAGTGAGCCTGGTGTTGGTCTACCTTGTCTGCCTCAGATTCCACTGAACCTGCAACTACTTTCTGGATATATTATTTTGATAATTTGTCATTTATCTTTTGAGTCTTTTGGACTTTGAGAACATTTGTTATTTTTAAGGCAGACAAATAACAAATAAACTGTTGATTAGTATTTTACTTCCGCCTTCTGAGTTGTGCTTTTGGGTCCCTAGTCAACAGCCTTAACCAAAGAACTGTTAACTGCTAAATAATGAGGAATCATTTTGCATAAAATGACACATTCTTAGCTTGCTATTGGGCACTACTACAGGCACATGGCAGACAGACTGTCACAATGGCAGTGTGTGGGTTGGACCCCGAATGCAGACAACAGACCAGAGAGGGGAGAACAGGTGGTTTATTTACGAAACACACGTGGAATGGTCATGGTCTGGATACCTCTGGTATCCAGACAGGTAAGTGAGTTACCGGAGAATTTGTAACATACATCCGCAAATACAAGAGGTACGAACGAGCAACGTGTCCTAGTGACGCCGCGGTATATATAGCCCCAGGTGAGGTGATTAGTAATCTGCCACAGCAATTGCCACAGCAAAAATGCCGCAGGTGTGTGTGTGCACCGGCTTGGCCACGCCCCCTGTCAACCCCCGTAACCGTGACAGTACCCCCCCTCAACCAGGAGGTCCGCCGTCTCCCTGGCGGAGGGAAGCTTGGGGAGTGGCAGAAAATGAACCGCCTTCGAAAATCGGTCGACGATAGTCAAAATAGCGGTGTTACCCGATGACGGCGGGAGGCAGGTGACGAAATCCACCGTGATGTACGACCAAGGCCGGCGAGGGGTAGGCAGCGGATGCAGCGAACGCGCAGGAGGTCGGTGTGAGGCCTTGCTGCGCGCACAGACCGCGCAGCCCGTCACGAAAGCCTGGGTGACCCGGGAGATGGAAGGCCACCAGAAGCTCTGCCTGAGAAAGGCCAGGGTCCGAGCATAGCCGGGATGGCAGGTGAGTCTTGAGGAATGAGCCCACTGAAGAACCTGGGACCTAACTGGGTCGGGCACGAAACAGACGGTTAGCGGGACCGTTACCTGGATCCGGATCGGAACGCTGAGCCACCCGAACGAGCCCCTCGATCTCCCATGTGACTGCCCCTATTACGCTACCGGGGGAAGGATGGTCTCTGGCTCGGCGACGTCCCTCTCGGCGTCCCACTGGCGAGAGAGGGAATCTGGTTTGACATTTCGACAGCCAGGACGGTAGGTGAGGGTAAAGTTGAACCTCCCCAGGAACAACGCCCACTGTGCCTGTCGAGAGTTGAGCCATCTGGCGGAGCGAAGTTAGGCCAGATTTCTGTGATCCGTCCAGACCACGAACGGTTGTCCTGCCCCCTCCAGCCAGTGCCTCCACTCCTCCAAGGCCAGGACAAGAGCTAAGACCAAGAGGCCAAGAGCTCCCGATTCCCCACATCATAGTTTCGCTCCGCGGATGACAGCCGTTTAGAGAAGAAGGCACTGGGGTGCGTCTTCTGGTCCCCAATGGAACGTTGGGATAGGACGGCCCCAACGCCGGAGTCAGACACGTCCACCTCCACCACAAACTGATTTGCCGGATCCGGATGCCTCAGAACCGCAGTAGAGGTGAACAGACGCTTGAGGTGCGCAAAAGCCGCACCCGCCTCGGGAGGCCAGGAGAACGGAGAGAGGGTGGAAGTGAGCCCGGGTAAGCGGAGCTGTGACGCTACTAAAACTCCGGATCAACCTACGGTAGAAGTTGGCAAAACCGAGGAACCGCTGGAGCTGTTTCCGGGATGTAGGCGTCGGCCACTCAGCCACTGCCTTGATCTTGTCCAGGCTCGATTATGTAACCCAGGAAGGCCACCGACTCGAAGTGGAACTCGCACTTCTCCGCCTTTACGAACAACTTGTTCTCCAGTAGATGCTGGAGCACCAGCCGGACGTGCTGAACGTGATCCCTCTTGTTCCGTGAAAAAAATCTAAATGTCATCCAGGTAAACGAAAACAAACTGGTTCAGCATGTCCCGGAGGACGTCGTTCACCAGTGCTTGGAACACCGCCGGAGCGTTAGTGAGACCAAAAGGCGGTACTCAAAGTGCCCCAAAGCTGTGTTGAACGCCGTTTTCCACCCCCTCCCGGATCCAGACGAGATGGTAGGCGTTGTGTAGGTCCAGCATAGAGAACACCGCCGTGTGGCGGAGCGGCTCGAAGGCTGGGTCAATGAGAGGCAAGGGGTATTTATTTTTTACCGTGATGTCGTTTAGGCCCCGAAAGTCGATACACGGCCATAACGTGCGATCCTTCTTGGTGACGAAGAAAAACCCTGAACCGACGAGGGTCTGATCAGCCCCGCTGCCAGAGAGTCATGAATGTAGGTTTCCATCGTCTCCCTCTCGAGCCGGGACAGGTTGTAGAGCCGACTGACCGGCAGAGGAGCGCCGGGAAGGAGGTCGATGGCTCATATGGCCTGTGGGGGGGTAGGGAAATGGCCCGTTGCTTAGAGAACACCTCCCCGATGTCGTGGTACACATGGGGAACGGATGAGAGATCGCGAGGGCTCGGAACCGGACCGGTGGGAGGATTGCGTGGCGCTAGAGCGGACCACAGGCAGTGCGAATGACACACTCCATGAATCTCCATGAATGAACACACTCCAGCTGATCACGGAACCTACTGACCAGTTTATGTGTGGATTGTGGATCGCCAGCCACGGCCTACCCAATACCACTGGGGTGTGGGGGGAGGGGATAACGTGATGGTGCTCTCCCTGTGAATTCCTGACAGCACTAGTGTGAGCGGGATTGACCGATGGGTGATCCTGGCCAGAGGCTTGCCGTCCAGCGAGTTCACGTCGAGTGGCGACTGTAAGCGCTCGGTGGGAATACCAGCCCGTGCGACCAGGGAGGCATCAATAAAACTGGCATCGGCTCCTGAGTCCACCAAAACATGTACCGGGAACACCTCCTTAGCCCACAGAGGTGTGCTTCGAAATGGGAACCTGCCGACGCAGCTGGAGATCGGGTTGAATTCTGGCTCCTCAGGGACTCCGCCGTCACTGAGGGGCCTGCTCCTTTAGCCGACGAGGGCTGGCACGGCAGGAATGCCCCATTCCTCCACAGTAGAAGCAAGGTCCCGCGTCGGTCCTCCGCCTCCGTTCCTGCTGAGAAAGATGCACCCGGTCCACTTGCATTGGCTCCTCTGATAAGGAAGAAGCGGGTCTGGCATAGCTCCTTCCCCACGAGAAATGCTCCTCGAAGGACCCGGACCGTCCTCCCATTGCACTGCTAGGTCCGAAACCTGGATGGCCCTCTGGATGGCCTCATCCAGAGTACCCGTCTTGCCCCACAGTGCCACCTCCTTACCGAGCTCCCGGTTGAGTCCGTTCTGGAACGCTGATAGGAGCGATTCATTGTTCCACCCGGACTCCAACGCCAACCGGCGAAACCGGGTGATGTACTCGCGGAGATCGAGGTTTCCCTGTTTCAGCCGCAGCAGGAGTTGTCCGGCCTGTGGACCACGTATGGGGTGGTCGAACACCCGCCTCAGCTCGCCAGAGAGACCTGCGAAGGTTTGGGTGATGGGTGAGCCCCGCTCACACTGTGCTTTGAACGTTGCGAGGGGACCTCCCTCGAGCAGGTTCACCACATACGCAACCTTCGCTGCCTCTCGTTCGTAGCGGGATGGTCGCGCCCCAAACGCAAGCTTGCACTGAACTAGGAACTCCCGACAGTTGTCAGGGTCCCTGGAGTACTTGCTGGGGCCTGGAATATTGTGTTCCGAGGGCGAGGGACGTGGGGCAACCGAAGCTGTCGATGAAGCGACTGCCTTGAGGTTGGTAATACGGTCGTTCAGGTACGCAAATTTGGCTTCCGAGCGTTTCTGTTCCTCTGTTCGTTCCGAGCGATCGTGATCCAGCTGTGCTCGTAGGTTCGCGACCGCATGTCGCAGCTGGTCTGCGTCGCCGAGGTCCATCGTGGCTCGTTCGTTCTGTCACAATGGCAGTGTGGGTTGGACCCCGAATGCAGACAACAGACCAGAGAACAGGTGGTTTATTTACGAAACGCACGTGGAATGGTCATGGACAGGCAAGAGGTCTGGATACCGGGAGGTTGAGGTGCGTAGTACCGACAGGTAGCAGACAGGCGGATGGTCAGGGACAGGCGAGGAGTTTGGATACCGGGAGGTCGAGGTGCGTAGTACCGACAGGTAGCAGACAGGCGGATGGTCAGGGACAGGCAAGGAGTCTGGATACCAGAGGTTCGAAGTAGCGAATAGGCAGAAGACAGGTAAGTGAGTTACTGGAGAACTTGTAACATACATCCGCAAATACAAGAGGTATGAAGGAGCAACGTGCCCTAGTGACGCCGCGGTATATATAGCCCCAGGTGAAGTGATTAGTAATAAGCAACGGCCACAATTGTTGACAGGTGTGTGTGTGCGCTGCCATCGTTGACAGACAGACAGACAGACAGACAGACAGACAGACAGACAGACAGACAGACAGACAGACAGACAGACAGAACGACAGACAGGAAATTGTTGATTGGCTATTGCAGATCAGATGATGTGAGAGATTACCAATTTAACAGACCAGCCAAACGGTTGAATAGGACCGAAATGATTAAGTTCATTTTGACCTGTCTGGAACAATTCATTTTCTGTTTAATTGCAATTTTTGGAAGAAACAATTCACTAGTTTCTTGACAATGTTCTGGGGACATATTTGTATAATCCTTACTAAAAACTAAAATATTATTTTTAACTTTAATAGTTGTTCACAGAGCAGCATATTGTTGTAAATACACAAATATATACACACACACACACACAAACAGATGCCAATTTACACACTGTTTAAAAAGCTGAACCACTCTCTATGAGCTCACCATGTTGGACACAATTTTAAAATGGTTAAAAGAATGTAGTATTGTTTAGTATTGTTTAGTAATGTAGTATTGTTTAGATGAGTTTGGCT
>CM051019.1:26219771-26242000 GCA_027704905.1 Muraenolepis orangiensis
TCCCTCCCTTACCCATGTCTCCCCCCCCCCTCCCACATCCCTCCCTTACCCATGTCTCCCCCCTCCCACATCCCTCACTTACCCATGTCTCCCCTCCTCCCACATCCCTCCCTAACCCATGTCTCCCCCCCCTCCCACATCCCTCCCCCCTCCCACATCCCTCCCTAACCCATGTCTCCCCCCCTCCCACATCCCTCCCTAACCATGTCTCCCCCCCCTCCCACATCCCTCCCCCCTCCCACATCCCTCCCTTACCCATGTCTCCCACCCCCTCCCACATCCCTCCCTAACCCATGTCTCCCCCCCCTCCCACATCCCTCCCTGACCCATGTCTCCCCCCCCTCCCACATCCCTCCCCCCTCCCACATCCATCCCTAACCCATGTCTCCCCCCCCTCCCACATCCCTCCCTAACCCATGTCTCCCCCCCTCCCACATCCCTCCCCCCTCCCACATCCCTCCCTAACCCATGTCTTCCCCCCTCCCACATCCCTCCCTAACCATGTCTCCCCCCCTCCCACATCCATCCCCCCCTCCCACATCCCTCCCTAACCCATGTCTCCCCCCCCTCCCACATCCCTCCCCCCTCCCACATCCCTCCCTAACCCATGTCTCCCCCCTCCCACATCCCTCCCTAACCATGTCTCCCCCCCTCCCACATCCCTCCCCCCTCCCACATCCCTCCCTTACCCATGTCTCCCCCCCCTCCCACATCCATCCCCCCTCCCACATCCCTCCCTAACCCATGTCTCACCCCCCTCCCACATCCCTCCCTCCCCCCCACCCACATCCCTCCCTTACCCATGTCTCCCCCCCTCCCACATCCCTCCCTAACCCATGTCTCCCCCCCCCTCCCACATCCCTCCCTTACCCATGTCTCCCCCCCCTCCCACATCCCTCCCTTACCCATGTCTCCCCCTCCCACATCCCTCCCTAACCCATGTCTCCCCCCTCCCACATCCCTCCCTAACCCATGTCTCCCCCCCCTCCCACATCCCTCCCTTACCCATTTCTCTCCCCCTCCCACATCCCTCCCTTACCCATGTCTCCCCCCCCTCCCACATCCCTCCCTTACCCATGTCTCCCCCCCCTCCCACATCCCTCCCTTACCCATTTCTCTCCCCCCTCCACAGAGGATGTTCTTCACCTCATCACATCCAGCCCACCACATGCTCCCTGGATCCAGTCCCCTCCTTCTGCTTCAGTCCACTGCACCTGAACTCCTGCCCTTCCTGACACACATCACCAACGCATCTCTGACGTCTGGTGCTTTCCTGCTGCTTTCCAGACTGCCAGAGTCACCCCCTCCTGAAGAAACAACACTCCACCCTCTGAACTCAAGAACTACAGACCGCTATCCCTTTTACCCTTTTATCCTAAACTCTTGAATGTGCTGTCTTTAGCCAATTGTCCTTGTACCTCCACCATGACTGCCTCTCGGACCCCCACCAATCTGGTTTTAAGGCGGGTCACTCGACTGAGACTGCCCTTCTGGCACTCACTTAGGGGCCCCTGAGGACCGATCTACACGGTCTCGGCTCACTGCCCATCTTTCACCGCAGGCTGAAAACTCACCTCTTCAGGACACACTACCTGGATCCTTCCACCTAGCGCGTCTTCTTACTTTTTACGAGCGTACTAGTGTCTTACTAAGGAGATTGTTTGCTTGTTAGTTAGTTAGATATTGTCCAACGAATTGTACTTTGTTGAAATTAATGTACTTTTAAATGAGCACTAGTTCAGTTCTTCAAAACTTGTCAGGAATGAAATGCACTTTTAACTTTTAGTGACAATTTGTTCTCTTACCTACCTTTGTTGAACACACTACTGTGTGTCCCTTTTATAAAAGCTGATCATCTCATCTTACACCTCTGCTTTATCTGACCACTTCATGTTTACTTTCCAGGTAGTGGTATTAAAAGTATAAAACTAAAACACTATCTGTGATACTGTATACATTGTAAGGGCCCTGCGTGTTGAGGCGACCAAAGCGTTGCCAGGAATGCGACCCCCTGGGGTTGCCGGAGATGCGACCAACGGGTGTGGCCAGGAATACGACCCCCCCCCCCCCGGGGGTTTGAGCTTGTAAACTTGTGACGTGACGATGAAGACACCGTGACCAACCAGAGTAGTGGATACTGGTTGTACCTCTGTTACGCCCTCCCTCGAGGTGTTCTTCTAGGGTACAGGGGGAGTCGCAACAGCCTACCTAAACACAGTGGGCAAGTGTAAGGAATGTATGGGGTTTGGGGTAAACCCTGGTGTGGGGCACCCAAAACTAAAGACACAAACAGAAAGCAGTGTTAAACAGGTATTAAATAGTTTAATTAACTATTTACTCCAACAGAAGAAAAAGGAACAACAGGCAATCATAAACAGGAGCAACATACAGACTAAATCAAAACTCTACGAGGACAGGAGAGGCAAAACAAACTAACAATTAGCTAAGCAGCTAAACAGAGGGTTTGGAACAGGGAGAAGGGCGCCCTAGTGTGTATAGACAAAGAAAACTACTACGTGATGCAGTGTAGACCCCAGGGTTTCTTACCTAGCCCTTCTCCCAGGCTGGTGAACAAAAACACAAACAAAAGGAATCCTACACTACTCTAAAAAGGGTTGCAAAGGCCGGAAACAAAAACAGGAACAAATAAATGCTCAACACAATAGTAACTATATGGCGAAATATAGTTACTTCGCCCCAAAAGTTATCTCAAAATGTCAGTACTGTCAACCGCCCAAAGTACCTCTACCTCTCTCCTTCCTCCCTTGACAAAATAAGTTACACATTTTATAGGACACCACATGGCAGAGGGATAATTGATAATTGGACACAGGTGGTGGATGATTGATCGTTTTCTGGGGGGGGAGGAGCCACAAGGCACCACACGCATCCCTTTGGGCCACCTGAGGGAGACAAACGGGACAAGGACACAGACAGGACAGCAGCAAAACATACAGGAACGTAACACCCCCACACTTCAAGAACAAACCCACAGGGATTTGTGACAAAAAAAAAAAATATATATATAACTATCCCCAATAACAACAAATAATATACCATGTCCACAAACAAAATAACCAAAAGGCGTCACAACTGGAACTGAAACGGAGCAATAAAAAAATTCACAAGCTCAATCAGATAGCAGAGAACCAATAGGCTTAGCTTGAGCACCTAGTTAGCGCATCGGCGACGATGTTCTCAGAGCCCTTTTTGTGTCTTATAACCAGGGGAACACCCTGGACAAACAACGCCCAACGCATTAAGCGCTGGTTGTGGTTGTACATGCGACTCAAAAACACAAGGGGGTTGTGATCTGTGAAGACCTCGATCGGGTAGGCACTTGAGCCAACATATACCTCAAAGTACTGCAAGGCCAACAACAATGCTAGGGTCTCCTGCTCAATAGTAGAGTACCTGGTCTGCGCTTTGTTGAACTTGCGGGAAAAGTAGCACACGGGATGATCAATTCCATCGCTATCCTCCTGCACCAGCACAGCACCAGCACCCACCGCACTCGCGTCAACTTCCAGCTTAAAAGCCTTCGCAAAGTTCGGAGCAGAAAGAACAGGGGAGCAACACAATAAGGCCTTGGCAGTTTCAAAGGCCCGCTGACATTCTACCGACCAACAAAACGTCACAGATGGGCTAAGTAACCCAGTCAGAGGAGCAACAACTGAGGAGAAGTTGCGACAAAAACCTCTATAATATCCCGTCATCCCCAGAAACCGACGTAACTGTCTGCGGGTACTAGGAGTAGGGAAGGCAGTGATGGCAGAGACCTTTTCAGCTACAGGGCGTACCATACCACCCCCTACTTCCTTCCCTAGGTAGGTCACCGTAGCCTTCCCGAACTCACACTTGGCTAAATTCAGGGTTAGGTTAGCCTGGGCCAAACGCTGGAACACCGTTTGCAGTGTACCTAAATGCTCTGACCAGTTAGCTGAATATATAACCAGATCATCCAAGTAGGCGGTGCAGTTAGGCACGCCCGACAACACTAGGTTGATTAAACGCTGAAAAGTAGCAGGGGCGTTGCACATACCAAAAGGCATCACAGTGTACTGAAGGAAATTGTCTGGGATGACAAAGGCGGATATCTCAGAGGCACGGGGTGTCAGAGGGACTTGCCAATATCCCTTTAGCAAATCCAGTTTACTGACCTACACAAAGCACCCCCGACGGCATCTACACCATCATCAATACGTGGTAAGGGAAACGAGTCGAGCACCGCACAAAACCATCCTCAACAACTTTGTCACTGAAAACTGAAACACTCAACACGGGAATGCTGGTAACATCTATCTTAGGTTGTTCTTCCTTTCTAGCATGATAAAACTTAAGCATGTTAATATGACATACTCTGGACTTGTGTCTCCTGTCAGGAGTCCGCACTACATAGTCTGTAACACTCAGTTTCTTTTCAATGACATAAGGTCCGGTGAAACGGGCAGACAGCGAAGAACCGGGCACAGGCAGCAACACCAGCACCTGATCCCCCGGTTGGAGAGACCGCTCCACAGCCTTTCGATCAAAACGAGCCTTCATGGACTCCTGAGAAGGCGTCAGGGCTTCTTTTGCTAACTCACAGGCATCGTGTAACTGTTTTCTAACCCGACTGACGTAGTCCAACACATTCCTGGGACCTGGGTCTGTGGTCATCATCTGGTCTTTTAACACTTTTAACGGGCCACATACCGTATGGCCGAATACCAGCTCAGCTGGACTAAACTTCAAAGACTCCTGTACAGTTTCACGTATGGCAAATAGCACATAAGGGTTACCTTCATCCCAATCCTGGCAGGTGTCTAAACAGTACTTTTTAAGCATGGACTTCAGCGTTTGGTGCCAACGCTCTAAAGAACCCTGACTCTGAGGGTGGTAGGCACTGGATACCTGATGTGTGATACCTAGTGTCTTGAGGACCTGTGCAAACAGCTTCGACATGAAGTTAGACCCCTGGTCTGTTTGCACAACTTTTGGCAGGCCAAATGTAGAGAAAAACTTAGTTGTGGCGGCTGTGTGTGTGGCGGCTGTGTGTGTGTGTGTGGCTGTGTGTGTGTGTGTGGCGGCTGTGTGTGTGTGTGGCGGCTGTGTGTGTGGCGAATGTGTGGCTGTGTGGTGTGTGTGTGTGTGGTGTGTGTGTGTGGCGGCTGTGTGGCTGTGTGTGTGTGGCGGCTGTGTGTGTGTGTGTGTGTGGCTGTGTGTGTGTGTTTGGCGGCTGTGTGTGTATGTGGCGGCTGTGTGTGTGTGTGTGGTGGCTGTGTGTGTGGCGGCTGTGTGTGTGGCGGGTGTGTGTGTGTGTGTGGCTGTGTGTGTGTGTGTGTGTGGCGGCTGTGTGTGTGTATGTGGCGGCTTTGTGTGTGTGTGTGGCGGCTGTGTGTGTGTGTGGCGGCTGTGTGTGTGTGTGGCGGCTGTGTGTGTGTGGCGGCTGTGTGGCGGCTGTGTGGCTGTGTGTATGTGGCGGCTGTGTGTGTGTGTGGCGGCTGTGTGTGTGTGGCGGCTGTGTGTGTGTGGCGTGTGTGGCTGTGTGGTGTGTGTGTGTGTGTGTGTGTGTGTGGCGGCTGTGTGTGTGTGGCGGCTGTGTGTGTGTGTGTGGCTGTGTGTGTGTGTGGCGGCTGTGTGTGTGTGTGGCTGTGTGTGTGTGTGGCGGTGTGTGTGTGTGTGGCGGCTGTGTGTGTGTGTGGCGGCTGTGTGTGTGTGTGTGGCGGCTGTGTGTGTGGCGGCTGTGTGTGTGTGTGCGGGTGTGTGTGTGTGGCGGCTGTGTGTGTGTGGCGGCTGTGTGTGTGTGTGGTGTGTGTGTGTGTGTGTGGCGGCTGTGTGTGTGTGGCGGCTGTGTGTGTGTGTGTGGCGGCTGTGTGTGTGTGTGGCGGCTGTGTGTGTGTGTGTGTGTGGCTGTGTGGTGTGTGTGTGTGGCGGCTGTGTGGTGTGTGTGTGTGGCTGTGTGTGTGTGTGGCTGTGTGTGTGTGGCGGCTGTGTGTGTGTGTGTGGCTGTGTGGTGTGTGTGTGTGTGGTGTGTGTGTGTGTGTGTGTGGCTGTGTGTGTGTGTGTGTCGGCTGTGTGTGTGTGTGGCGGCTGTGTGTGTGTGTGTGTGTGGCTGTGTGTGTGTGTGTGGCTGTGTGTGTGTGTGGCGGCTGTGTGTGTGTCGGCTGTGTGTGTGTGTGGCGGCTGTGTGTGTGTGTGGCGGCTGTGTGTGTGTGTGGCGGCTGTGTGTGTGGTGTGTGTGGCGGCTGTGTGTGTGGCGGCTGTGTGTGTGTGTGGCTGTGTGTGTGTGTGTGGCGGCTGTGTGTGTGTGTGTGGCGGCTGTGTGTGTGTGTGGCGGCTGTGTGTGTGGCGGGTGTGTGTGTGTGCGGCTGTGTGTGTGTGTGGCGGCTGTGTGTGTGTGGCGGCTGTGTGTGTGGCGGCTGTGTGTGGCTGTGTGTGTGTGGCGGCTGTGTGTGTGTGTGTGGCGGCTGTGTGGCTGTGTGTGTGTGTGCGGCTGTGTGGCTGTGTGTGTGTCGGCTGTGTGTGTGTGTGGCGGCTGTGTGTGTGTGGCGGCTGTGTGGCTGTGTGGTGTGTGTGTGTGTGGTGGCTGTGTGGCTGTGTGTGTGTGGCGGCTGTGTGGTGGCTGTGTGGCTGTGTGTGTGTGTGGCGGCTGTGTGTGTGTGGCGGCTGTGTGTGTGTGTGTGGCTGTGTGGTGTGTGTGTGTGGCGGCTGTGTGTGGTATGTGGCGGCTGTGTGTGTGTGTGTGGCGGCTGTGTGTGTGTGGCGGCTGTGTGTGTGTGGCGGTGTGTGTGTGTGTGGCGGCTGTGTGTGTGGCGTGTGGTGTGTGTGTGTGTGGCGGCTGTGTGTGTGTGGTGTGTGTGTGTGTGTGCGGCTGTGTGTGTGTGGCGGCTGTGTGTGTGTGTGTGTGGTGTGTGTGTGTGGTGGCTGTGTGTGTGTGTGGCGGCTGTGTGGCTGTGTGTGTGTGGCGGCTGTGTGTGTGTGTGTGTGCGGCTGTGTGGCTGTGTGTGTGTGTGTGTGTGTGTGTGGCTGTGTGTGTGTGTGGCGGCTGTGTGGCTGTGTGGTGTGTGTGTGTGTGGTGTGTGTGTGTGTGTGTGTGGCGGCTGTGTGTGTGTCGGCTGTGTGTGTGTGTGTGGCTGTGTGTGTGTGTGTGTGTGTGGCGGCTGTGTGTGTGTGGCGGCTGTGTGTGTGTGTGTGGCGGCTGTGTGTGTGTGTGGCGGCTGTGTGTGTGGCGGCTGTGTGTGTGTGTGTGTGGCTGTGTGTGTGTGTGGCGGCTGTGTGTGTGTGTGGTGGCTGTGTGTGGCGGCTGTGTGTGTGGCGGCTGTGTGTGCGTGTGTGGCTGTGTGTGTGTGTTTGGCGGCTGTGTGTGTGTATGTGGCGGCTGTGTGTGTGTGTGTGGCGGGTGTGTGTCTGTGGCGGTGTGTGTGTGTGTGTGGCGGCTGTGTGTGTGTGTGGCGGCTGTGTGTGTGTGGCGGCTGTGTGGCTGTGTGTGTGTGGCGGCTGTGTGGCTGTGTGTGTGTGTGTGCGGCTGTGTGGCTGTGTGTGTGTCGGCTGTGTGTGTGTGTGGCGGCTGTGTGTGTGGCGGCTGTGTGGCGGCTGTGTGGCTGTGTGTGTGTGTGGCGGCTGTGTGTGTGTGTGGCGGCTGTGTGTGTGGCGGCTGTGTGTGTGTGTGTGGCTGTGTGTGTGTGTGTGTGGCGGCTGTGTGTGTGTGTGGCGAATGTGTGGCTGTGTGGCTGTGTGGTGTGTGTGTGTGTGGTGTGTGTGTGTGGCGGCTGTGTGGCTGTGTGTGTGTGGCGGCTGTGTGTGTGTGTGGCGGCTGTGTGTGTGGCGAATGTGTGGCTGTGTGGTGTGTGTGTGTGTGGCGGCTGTGTGTGTGGCGGCTGTGTGTGTGTGTGTGGCTGTGTGTGTGTGTGTGTGTGGCGGCTGTGTGTGTGTATGTGGCGGCTTTGTGTGTGTGTGTGGCGGCTGTGTGTGTGGCGGCTGTGTGTGTGTGTGGCGGCTGTGTGTGTGTGTGGCGGCTGTGTGGCTGTGTGTGTGTGTGGCGGCTGTGTGTGTGTGTGGCGGCTGTGTGTGTATGTGGCGGCTGTGTGTGTGTGGTGGCTGTGTGTGGCGGCTGTGTGTGTGGCGGCTGTGTGTGTGTGTGTGGCTGTGTGTGTGTGTTTGGCGGCTGTGTGTGTGTATGTGGCGGCTGTGTGTGTGTGTGTGGCGGCTGTGTGTGTGGCGGCTGTGTGTGAGGCGGGTGTGTGTGTGTGGCGGGTGTGTGTGTGTTGCGGGTGTGTGTGTATGGTGGCAGTTTGTGTGTGGCGGCTGTGTGTGTGTGTGGCGGCTGTGTGGCTGTGTGTGTGTGTGCGGCTGTGTGGCTGTGTGTGTGTAGGCTGTGTGTGTGTGTGGCGGCTGTGTGTGTGTGGTGGCTGTGTGGCTGTGTGGTGTGTGTGTGTGTGGTGTGTGTGTGGCGGCTGTGTGTGTGGCGGCTGTGTGGCGGCTGTGTGGCTGTGTGTGTGTGTGGCGGCTGTGTGTGTGTGTGGCGGCTGTGTGTGTGGCGTCTGTGTCTGTGTGTGTGGCTGTGTGTGTGTGTGTGTGGCGGCTGTGTGTGTGTATGTGGCGGCTGTGTGTGTGTGTGTGGCGGCTGTGTATGTGGCGGCTGTCTGTGTGGCGGGTGTGTGTGTGTGGCGGGTGTGTGGCTGTGTTTGTGTGGCGGCTGTGTGTGTGTGTGTGGCGGCTGTTTGTGTGGCGGCTGTGTGTGTGGCGGCTGTGTGTGTGTGTGTGTGTAGCGGCTGTGTGTGTGTGTGGCGAATGTGTGGCTGTGTGGCTGTGTGTGTGCGGCTGTGTGGCTGTGTGTGTGTGCGGCTGTGTGGCTGTGTGTGTGTGGCGGCTGTGTGTGTGTGGTGTGTGTGTGTGTGTGTGGCGGCTGTGTGTGTGTGGCGGCTGTGTGTGTGTGTGGCGGCTGTGTGGCTGTGTGTGTGTGGCAGCTGTGTGGTGGCTAAGTGGCTGTGTGTGTGTGTGTGGCTGTGTGGCTGTGTGTGTGTGTGTGTGTGCGGCTGTGTGGCTGTGTGTGAGTGGCGGCTGTGTGTGTATGATGTGTGTGTGTGTGTGTGGCGGCTGTTTGTGTGGCGGCTGTGTGTGTGGCGGCTGTGTGTGTGTGTGTGTGTAGCGGCTGTGTGTGTGTGTGTGGCGGCTGTGTGTGTAGCGGCTGTGTGTGTGTGTGTGGCGGCTGTGTGTGTGCGGCTGTGTGGCTGTGTGTGTGTGCGGCTGTGTGGCTGTGTGTGTGTGGCGGCTGTGTGTGTGTGGTGTGTGTGTGTGTGTGTGGCGGCTGTGTGTGTGTGGCGGCTGTGTGTGTGTGGCGGCTGTGTGTGTGTGTGGCGGCTGTGTGGCTGTGTGTGTGTGGCAGCTGTGTGGTGGCTAAGTGGCGTGTGTGTGGCGGCTGTGTGTGTGTGGCGGCTGTGTGTGTGTGTGGCGGCTGTGTGGCTGTGTGTGTGTGGCAGCTGTGTGGTGGCTAAGTGGCTGTGTGTGTGTGTGTGCGGCTGTGTGGCTGTGTGTGTGTGTGTGTGCGGCTGTGTGTGTGTGGCGGCTGTGTGTGTGTGGTGTGTGTGTGTGTGTGTGGCGGCTGTGTGTGTGTGGCGGCTGTGTGGCTGTGTGTGTGTGGCGGCTGTGTGTGTGTGTGTGTGTGCGGCTGTGTGGCTGTGTGTGTGTCGGCTGTGTGTGTGTGTGGCGGCTGTGTGTGAGCTCAAGGGGGGCCGTGCCTTTGCTGTCGCAGCCCCTAACCTGTGGAACAGCATCCCCACCTCCATTAGGCTTGCCCCCTCGACTGAAACCTTTAAGTCTAGGCTCAAAACACACCTCTACTCCTTAGCGTTCCCCGATTCACCCTGACTTGTGCCCTGTTTCCCTGATTTGTCCCCCTGTTTAACTGTGTGTTTCCAACTGTATTTTGTCTAAATGTGTAATGCTGTTTGTTTAGTGTTTGTTTTGATTCACTCTGTACAGCACTCTGGTTGACGTGTGTCATGTTTAGATGTGCTATATAAATAAATCTGATTGATTGATTGATTGTGTGTGGCGGCTGTGTGGCTGTGTGGTGTGTGTGTGTGTGGTGTGTGTGTGTGTTGTGTGTGGCGGCTGTGTGTGTGTCGGCTGTGTGTGTGTGTGTGGCTGTGTGTGTGTGTGTGTGTGTGGCGGCTGTGTGTGTGTATGTGGCGGCTGTGTGTGTGTGTGTGGCGGCTGTGTGTGTGTGTGGCGGCTGTGTGTGTGTGGCGGCTGTGTGGCTGTGTGTGTGTGTGGCGGCTGTGTGTGTGTGGCGGCTGTGTGTGTGTGTGGTGGCTGTGTGTGGCGGCTGTGTGTGTGGCGGCTGTGTGTGCGTGTGTGGCTGTGTGTGTGTGTTTGGCGGCTGTGTGTGTGTATGTGGCGGCTGTGTGTGTGTGTGTGGCGGGTGTGTGTCTGTGGCGGGTGTGTGTGTGTTGCGGGTGTGTTTGTATGGCGGCTGTTTGTGTGTGGCGGCTGTGTGTGTGTGTGGCGGCTGTGTGGCTGTGTGTGTGTGGCGGCTGTGTGGCTGTGTGTGTGTGTGTGCGGCTGTGTGGCTGTGTGTGTGTCGGCTGTGTGTGTGTGTGGCGGCTGTGTGTGTGTGGCGGCTGTGTGTGTGGCGGCTGTGTGGCGGCTGTGTGGCTGTGTGTGTGTGTGGCGGCTGTGTGTGTGTGTGGCGGCTGTGTGTGTGGCGTCTGTGTGTGTGTGTGTGGCTGTGTGTGTGTGTGTGTGGCGGCTGTGTGTGTGTATGTGGCGGCTGTGTGTGTGTGTGTGGCGGCTGTGTATGTGGCGGCTGTCTGTGTGGCGGGTGTGTGTGTGTGGCGGGTGTGTGGCTGTGTTTGTGTGGCGGCTGTGTGTGTGTGTGTGGCGGCTGTTTGTGTGGCGGCTGTGTGTGTGGCGGCTGTGTGTGTGTGTGTGTGTAGCGGCTGTGTGTGTGTGTGTGGCGGCTGTGTGTGTGCGGCTGTGTGGCTGTGTGTGTGTGCGGCTGTGTGGCTGTGTGTGTGTGGTGGCTGTGTGTGTGTGGTGTGTGTGTGTGTGTGTGGCGGCTGTGTGTGTGTGGCGGCTGTGTGTGTGTGTGGCGGCTGTGTGGCTGTGTGTGTGGCGGCTGTGTGGCTGTGTGGTGTGTGTGTGTGTGGTGTGTGTGTGTGTGGTGTGTGTGGCGGCTGTGTGTGTGTCGGCTGTGTGTGTGTGTGTGGCTGTGTGTGTGTGTGTGTGTGGCGGCTGTGTGTATGTATGTGGCGGCTGTGTGTGTGTGTGTGGCGGCTGTGTGTGTGTGTGGCGGCTGTGTGTGTGTGGCGGCTGTGTGGCGGCTGTGTGTGTGTGTGGTGGCTGTGTGTGGCGGCTGTGTGTGTGGCGGCTGTGTGTGCGTGTGTGGCTGTGTGTGTGTGTTTGGCGGCTGTGTGTGTGTATGTGGCGGCTGTGTGTGTGTGTGTGGCGGGTGTGTGTGTGTGGCGGGTGTGTGTGTGTTGCGGGTGTGTTTGTATGGCGGCTGTTTGTGTGTGGCGGCTGTGTGTGTGTGTGGCGGCTGTGTGGCTGTGTGTGTGTGGCGGCTGTGTGGCTGTGTGTGTGTGGCGGCTGTGTGGCTGTGTGTGTGTGTGTGCGGCTGTGTGGCTGTGTGTGTGTCGGCTGAGTGTGTGTGTGGCGGCTGTGTGTGTGTGTGGCGGCTGTGTGGCTGTGTGGTGTGTGTGTGTGGTGTGTGTGTGTGGCGGCTGTGTGTGTGGCGGCTGTGTGGCGGCTGTGTGGCTGTGTGTGTGTGTGGCGGCTGTGTGTGTGTGTGGCTGTGTGTGTGTGTGTGTGTGGCGGCTGTGTGTGTGTATGTGGCGGCTGTGTGTGTGTGTGTGGCGGCTGTGTGTGTGGCGGCTGTCTGTGTGGCGGGTGTGTGTGTGTGGCGGGTGTGTGTGTTCGGCGGCTGTTTGTGTGTGGCGGCTGTGTGTGTGTGTGTGTCTGTGGCGGCTGTGTGTGTGGCGGCTGTATGTGTGTGTGTGGTGGCTGTGTGTGTGTGTGGCGGCTGTGTGGCTGTGTGTGTGTGGCGGCTGTGTGTGTGTGTGTGTGCGGCTGTGTGGCTGTGTGTGTGTCGGCTGTGTGTGTGTGTGGCGGCTGTGTGTGTGGCGAATGTGTGGCTGTGTGGTGTGTGTGTGTGTGGTGTGTTTGTGTGGCGGCTGTGTGTGTGGCGGCTGTGTGTGTGTGTGTGGCTGTGTGTGTGTGTGTGTGTGGCGGCTGTGTGTGTGTATGTGGCGGCTTTGTGTGTGTGTGTAGCGGCTGTGTGTGTGGCGGCTGTGTGTGTGTGTGGCGGCCACCACACACACACGCGGCTTTGTGGCTGTGTGTGTGTGGGTGTGTGTGTGTGTGTGTGGCGGCTGTGTGTGTGTGTGGCGGCTGTGTGGCTGTGTGTGTGTGGCTGTGTGTGTGTGTGTGCGGCTGTGTGGCTGTGTGTGTGTCGGCTGTGTGTGTGTGTGGCGGCTGTGTGGCTGTGTGGTGTGTGTGTGTGGCGGCTGTGTGTGTGGCGGCTGTGTGGCGGCTGTGTGGCTGTGTGTGTGTGTGGCGGCTGTGTGTGTGTGTGGCTGTGTGTGTGTGTGTGGCTGTGTGTGTGTGTGTGTGGCGGCTGTGTGTGTGTATGTGGCGGCTGTGTGTGTGTGTGTGGTGGCTGTGTGTGTGGCGGCTGTCTGTGTGGCGGGTGTTTGTGTGTGGCGGGTGTGTGTGTTCGGCGGCGGTTTGTGTGTGGCGGCTGTGTGTGTGTGTGTGTGTGTGGCGGCTGTGTGTGTGGCGGCTGTGTGTGTGTGTGGCGGCTGTGTGTGTGTGTGGCGGCTGTGTGTGTGGCGGCTGTGTGTGTGTGTGTGGCTGTGTGTGTGTGTGTGTGTGGCGGCTGTGTGTGTGTATGTGGCGGCTGTGTGTGTGTGTGGCGGCTGTGTGTGTGGCGGCTGTCTGTGTGTGTGGTGGCTGTGTGTGGCGGCTGTGTGTGTGGCGGCTGTGTGTGTGTGTGTGGCTGTGTGTGTGTGTTTGGCGGCTGTGTGTGTGTATGTGGCGGCTGTGTGTGTGTGTGTGGCGGCTGTGTGTGTGGCGGCTGTGTGTGTGGCGGGTGTGTGTGTGTGGCGGGTGTGTGTGTGTTGCGGGTGTGTGTGTATGGCGGCTGTTTGTGTGTGGCGGCTGTGTGTGTGTGTGGCGGCTGTGTGGCTGTGTGTGTGTGGCGGCTGTGTGGCTGTGTGTGTGTGTGTGTGCGGCTGTGTGGCTGTGTGTGTGTCGGCTGTGTGTGTGTGTGGCGGCTGTGTGTGTGTGGCGGCTGTGTGGCTGTGTGGTGTGTGTGTGTGTGGTGTGTGTGTGGCGGCTGTGTGTGTGCCGGCTGTGTGGCGGCTGTGTGGCTGTGTGTGTGTGTGGCGGCTGTGTGTGTGTGTGGCGGCTGTGTGTGTGTGTGGCGGCTGTGTGTGTGGCGGCTGTGTGTGTGTGTGTGGCTGTGTGTGTGTGTGTGTGGCGGCTGTGTGTGTGTTGCGGCTGTGTGTGTGCCGGCTGTGTGGCGGCTGTGTGGCTGTGTGTGTGTGTGGCGGCTGTGTGTGTGTGTGGCGGCTGTGTGTGTGTGGCGGCTGTGTGGCTGTGTGTGTGTGTGCGGCTGTGTGGCTGTGTGTGTGTGTGGCGGCTGTGTGTGTGGCGTCTGTGTGTGTGTGTGTGGCTGTGTGTGTGTGTGTGTGGCGGCTGTGTGTGTGTATGTGGCGGCTGTGTGTGTGTGTGTGGCGGCTGTGTATGTGGCGGCTGTCTGTGTGGCGGGTGTGTGTGTGTGGCGGGTGTGTGGCTGTGTTTGTGTGGCGGCTGTGTGTGTGTGTGTGGCGGCTGTTTGTGTGGCGGCTGTGTGTGTGGCGGCTGTGTGTGTGTGTGTGTGTAGCGGCTGTGTGTGTGTGTGTGGCGGCTGTGTGTGTGCGGCTGTGTGGCTGTGTGTGTGTGCGGCTGTGTGGCTGTGTGTGTGTGGCGGCTGTGTGTGTGTGGTGTGTGTGTGTGTGTGGCGGCTGTGTGTGTGTGGCGGCTGTGTGTGTGTGTGGCGGCTGTGTGGCTGTGTGTGTGTGGCAGCTGTGTGGTGGCTAAGTGGCTGTGTGTGTGTTTGCGGCTGTGTGGCTGTGTGTGAGTGGCGGCTGTGTGTGTATGATGTGTGTGTGTGTGTGTGGCGGCTGTTTGTGTGGCGGCTGTGTGTGTGGCGGCTGTGTGTGTGTGTGTGTGTGTGTAGCGGCTGTGTGTGTGTGTGTGTGTGGCGGCTGTGTGTGTGCGGCTGTGTGGCTGTGTGTGTGTGCGGCTGTGTGGCTGTGTGTGTGTGGCGGCTGTGTGTGTGTGGTGTGTGTGTGTGTGTGTGGCGGCTGTGTGTGTGTGGCGGCTGTGTGTGTGTGTGGCGGCTGTGTGGCTGTGTGTGTGTGGCAGCTGTGTGGTGGCTAAGTTGCTGTGTGTGTGTGTGTGCGGCTGTGTGGCTGTGTGTGTGTGTGTGTGCGGCTGTGTGGCTGTGTGTGTGTGGCGGCTGTGTGTGTAAGGTGTGTGTGTGTGTGTGTGGCGGCTGTGTGTGTGTGTGGCGGCTGTGTGGCTGTGTGTGTGTGTGTGTGCGGCTGTGTGGCTGTGTGTGTGTCGGCTGTGTGTATGTGTGGCGGCTGTGTGTGTGGCGGCTGTGTGGCTGTGTGGTGTGTGTGTGTGTGGTGTGTGTGTGTGTGGTGTGTGTGGCGGCTGTGTGTGTGTCGGCTGTGTGTGTGTGTGTGGCTGTGTGTGTGTGTGTGTGTGGCGGCTGTGTGTATGTATGTGGCGGCTGTGTGTGTGTGTGTGGCGGCTGTGTGTGTGTGTGGCGGCTGTGTGTGTGTGGCGGCTGTGTGGCTGTGTGTGTGTGTGGCGGCTGTGTGTGTGTGTGGCGGCTGTGTGTGTGTGTGGTGGCTGTGTGTGGCGGCTGTGTGTGTGGCGGCTGTGTGTGCGTGTGTGGCTGTGTGTGTGTGTTTGGCGGCTGTGTGTGTGTATGTGGCGGCTGTGTGTGTGTGTGTGGCGGGTGTGTGTGTGTTGCGGGTGTGTTTGTATGGCGGCTGTTTGTGTGTGGCGGCTGTGTGTGTGTGTGGCGGCTGTGTGGCTGTGTGTGTGTGGCGGCTGTGTGGCTGTGTGTGTGTGGCGGCTGTGTGGCTGTGTGTGTGTGTGTGCGGCTGTGTGGCTGTGTGTGTGTCGGCTGTGTGTGTGTGTGGCGACTGTGTGTGTGTGGCGGCTGTGTGGCTGTGTGGTGTGTGTGTGTGTGTGTGGTGTGTGTGTGGCGGCTGTGTGGCGGCTGTGTGGCTGTGTGTGTGTGTGGCGGCTGTGTGTGTGTGTGGCTGTGTGTGTGTGTGTGGCTGTGTGTGTGTGTGTGTGTGGCGGCTGTGTGTGTGTATGTGGCGGCTGTGTGTGTGTGTGTGGCGGCTGTGTGTGTGGCGGCTGTCTGTGTGGCGGGTGTGTGTGTGTGGCGGGTGTGTGTGTTCGGCGGCTGTTTGTGTGTGGCGGCTGTGTGTGTGTGTGTGTCTGTGGCGGCTGTGTGTGTGGCGGCTGTATGTGTGTGTGTGGTGGCTGTGTGTGTGTGTGGCGGCTGTGTGGCTGTGTGTGTGTGGCGGCTGTGTGTGTGTGTGTGTGCGGCTGTGTGGCTGTGTGTGTGTCGGCTGTGTGTGTGTGTGGCGGCTGTGTGTGTGGCGAATGTGTGGCTGTGTGGTGTGTGTGTGTGTGGTGTGTTTGTGTGGCGGCTGTGTGTGTGGCGGCTGTGTGTGTGTGTGTGGCTGTGTGTGTGTGTGTGTGTGGCGGCTGTGTGTGTGTATGTGGCGGCTTTGTGTGTGTGTGTAGCGGCTGTGTGTGTGGCGGCTGTGTGTGTGTGTGGCGGCCACCACACACACACGCGGCTGTGTGGCTGTGTGTGTGTGGTGTGTGTGTGTGTGTGTGGCGGCTGTGTGTGTGTGTGGCGGCTGTGTGGCTGTGTGTGTGTGGCGGCTGTGTGTGTGTGTGTGTGTGCGGCTGTGTGGCTGTGTGTGTGTCGGCTGTGTGTGTGTGTGGCGGCTGTGTGTGTGGCGGCTGTGTGGCTGTGTGGTGTGTGTGTGTGTGGTGTGTGTGTGTGTGTGGTGTGTGTGGCGGCTGTGTGTGTGTCGGCTGTGTGTGTGTGTGTGGCTGTGTGTGTGTGTGTGTGTGTGGCGGCTGTGTGTGTGTATGTGGCGGCTGTGTGTGTGTGTGTGGCGGCTGTGTGTGTGTGTGGCGGCTGTGTGTGTGTGGCGGCTGTGTGGCTGTGTGTGTGTGTGGTGGCTGTGTGTGTGTGTGTGGCGGCTGTGTGTGTGTGTGGTGGCTGTGTGTGGCGGCTGTGTGTGTGGCGGCTGTGTGTGTGGCGGCTGTGTGTGCGTGTGTGGCTGTGTGTGTGTGTTTGGCGGATGTGTGTGTGTGTTTGGCGGCTGTGTGTGTGTATGTGGCGGCTGTGTGTGTGTGTGTGGCGGGTGTGTGTGTGTGGCGGGTGTTTGTGTGTTGCGGGTGTGTTTGTATGGCGGCTGTTTGTGTGTGGCGGCTGTGTGTGTGTGTGGCGGCTGTGTGGCTGTGTGTGTGTGGCGGATGTGTGGCTGTGTGTGTGTGGCGGCTGTGTGGCTGTGTGTGTGTGTGTGCGGCTGTGTGGCTGTGTGTGTCGGCTGTGTGTGTGTGTGGCGGCTGTGTGTGTGTGGCGGCTGTGTGGCTGTGTGGTGTGTGTGTGTGTGGTGTGTGTGTGTGGCGGCTGTGTGTGTGGCGGCTGTGTGGCGGCTGTGTGGCTGTGTGTGTGTGTGGCGGCTGTGTGTGTGTGTGGCTGTGTGTGTGTGTGTGGCTGTGTGTGTGTGTGTGGCGGCTGTGTGTGTGTATGTGGCGGCTGTGTGTGTGTGTGTGGCGGCTGTGTGTGTGGCGGCTGTCTGTGTGGCGGGTGTGTGTGTTCGGCGGCTGTTTGTGTGTGGCGGCTGTGTGTGTGTGTGTGTGTGTGGCGGCTGTGTATGTTGCGGCTGTGTGTGTGTGTGTCTGTGGCGGCTGTGTGTGTGGCGGCTGTATGTGTGTGTGTGGTGGCTGTGTGTGTGTGGTGGCTGTGTGTGTGTGTGGCGGCTGTGTGGCTGTGTGTGTGTGGCGGCTGTGTGTGTGTGTGTGTGCGGCTGTGTGGCTGTGTGTGTGTCGGCTGTGTGTGGAGGCTGTGTGTGTGGCAAATGTGTGGCTGTGTGGTGTGTGTGTGTGGGGGGTGTGTGTGTGTGGTGTGTGTGTGTGGCGGCTGTGTGTGTGGCGGCTGTGTGTGTATGTGGCGGTTGTGTGTGTGTGTGTGGCGGCTGTGTGTGTGTGTGTGTGGCGGCTGTGTGTGTGTGTGGCTGTGTGTGTGTGTGGCGGCTGTGTGTGTGTGTGGCGGCTGTGTGTGTGTGTGGCGGCTGTGTGTGTGTGTGGTGGCTGTGTGTGGCGGCTGTGTGTGTGGCGGCTGTGTGTGCGTGTGTGGCTGTGTGTGTGTGTGTGTGTGTGGCGGCTGTGTATGTGGCGGCTGTGTGTGTGTGTGTCTGTGGCGGCTGTGTGTGTGGCGGCTGTATGTGTGTGTGTGGTGGCTGTGTGTGTGTGGTGGCTGTGTGTGTGTGTGGCGGCTGTGTGTGTGGCGGCTGTGTGGCTGTGTGGTGTGTGTGTGTGTGGTGTGTGTGTGTGTGGTGTGTGTGGCGGCTGTGTGTGTGTCGGCTGTGTGTGTATGTGTGGCTGTGTGTGTGTGTGTGTGTGTGGCGGCTGTGTGTGTGTATGTGGCGGCTGTGTGTGTGTGTGTGGCGGCTGTGTGTGTGTGTGGCGGCTGTGTGTGTGTGGCGGCTGTGTGGCTGTGTGTGTGTGTGGTGGCTGTGTGTGTGTGTGGCGGCTGTGTGTGTGTTTGGCGGCTGTGTGTGTGTATGTGGCGGCTGTGTGTGTGTGTGTGGCGGGTGTGTGTGTGTGGCGGGTGTTTGTGTGTTGCGGGTGTGTTTGTATGGCGGCTGTTTGTGTGTGGCGGTTGTGTGTGTGTGTGGCGGCTGTGTGGCTGTGTGTGTGTGGCGGCTGTGTGGCTGTGTGTGTGTGGCGCTGTGTGGCTGTGTGTGTGTGTGTGCGGCTGTGTGGCTGTGTGTGTGTCGGCTGTGTGTGTGTGTGGCGGCTGTGTGGCTGTGTGGTGTGTGTGTGTGTGGTGTGTGTGTGTGGCGGCTGTGTGTGTGGCGGCTGTGTGGCGGCTGTGTGGCTGTGTGTGTGTGTGGCGGCTGTGTGTGTGTGTGGCTGTGTGTGTGTGTGTGGCTGTGTGTGTGTGTGTGTGGCGGCTGTGTGTGTGTATGTGGCGGCTGTGTGTGTGTGTGTGGTGGCTGTGTGTGTGGCGGCTGTCTGTGTGGCGGGTGTTTGTGTGTGGCGGGTGTGTGTGTTCGGCGGCGGTTTGTGTGTGGCGGCTGTGTGTGTGTGTGTGTGTGTGGCGGCTGTGTGTGTGGCGGCTGTGTGTGTGTGTGGCGGCTGTGTGTGTGGCGGCTGTGTGTGTGTGTGTGGCTGTGTGTGTGTGTGTGTGTGGCGGCTGTGTGTGTGTATGTGGCGGCTGTGTGTGTGTGTGGCGGCTGTGTGTGTGGCGGCTGTCTGTGTGTGTGGTGGCTGTGTGTGGCGGCTGTGTGTGTGGCGGCTGTGTGTGTGTGTGTGGCTGTGTGTGTGTGTTTGGCGGCTGTGTGTGTGTATGTGGCGGCTGTGTGTGTGTGTGTGGCGGCTGTGTGTGTGGCGGCTGTGTGTGTGGCGGGTGTGTGTGTGTGGCGGGTGTGTGTGTGTTGCGGGTGTGTGTGTATGGCGGCTGTTTGTGTGTGGCGGCTGTGTGTGTGTGTGGCGGCTGTGTGGCTGTGTGTGTGTGGCGGCTGTGTGGCTGTGTGTGTGTGTGTGTGCGGCTGTGTGGCTGTGTGTGTGTCGGCTGTGTGTGTGTGTGGCGGCTGTGTGTGTGTGGCGGCTGTGTGGCTGTGTGGTGTGTGTGTGTGTGGTGTGTGTGTGGCGGCTGTGTGTGTGCCGGCTGTGTGGCGGCTGTGTGGCTGTGTGTGTGTGTGGCGGCTGTGTGTGTGTGTGGCGGCTGTGTGTGTGTGTGGCGGCTGTGTGTGTGGCGGCTGTGTGTGTGTGTGTGGCTGTGTGTGTGTGTGTGTGGCGGCTGTGTGTGTGTTGCGGCTGTGTGTGTGCCGGCTGTGTGGCGGCTGTGTGGCTGTGTGTGTGTGTGGCGGCTGTGTGTGTGTGTGGCGGCTGTGTGTGTGTGTGGCGGCTGTGTGTGTGGCGGCTGTGTGTGTGTGTGTGGCTGTGTGTGTGTGTGTGTGTGGCGGCTGTGTGTGTGTATGTGGCGGCTGTGTGTGTGTGTGGCGGCTGTGTGTGTGGCGGCTGTCTGTGTGGCGGGTGTGTGTGTGTGGCGGGTGTGTGTGTGTGGCGGGTGTGTGGCTGTGTTTGTGTGGCGGCTGTGTGTGTGTGTGGCGGCTGTGTGTGTGTGGCGGCTGTTTGTGTGGCGGCTGTGTGTGTGGCGCTGTGTGTGTGTGTGTGTGTAGCGGCTGTGTGTGTGTGTGTGGCGGCTGTGTGTGTGCGGCTGTGTGGCTGTGTGTGTGTGCGGCTGTGTGGCTGTGTGTGTGTGGCGGCTGTGTGTGTGTGGTGTGTGTGTGTGTGTGTGGCGGCTGTGTGTGTGTGGCGGCTGTGTGTGTGTGTGGCGGCTGTGTGGCTGTGTGTGTGTGGCAGCTGTGTGGTGGCTAAGTGGCTGTGTGTGTGTGTGTGCGGCTGTGTGGCTGTGTGTGTGTGTGTGTACGGCTGTGTGGCTGTGTGTGTGTGGCGGCTGTGTGTGTGTGGTGTGTGTGTGTGTGGCGGCTGTGTGTGTGTGTGGCGGCTGTGTGGCTGTGTGTGTGTGGCGGCTGTGTGTGTGTGTGTGTGTGTGTGCGGCTGTGTGGCTGTGTGTGTGTGTGGCGGCTGTGTGTGTGTGTGGCTGTGTGTGTGTGTGTGGCTGTGTGTGTGTGTGTGTGGCGGCTGTGTGTGTGTATGTGGCGGCTGTGTGTGTGTGGTGGCTGTGTGTGTGTGGCGGCTGTGTGGCTGTGTGGCGGGTGTTTGTGTGTGGCGGGTGTGTGTGTTCGGCGGCTGTTTGTGTGTGGCGGCTGTGTGTGTGTGTGTGTGTGTGGCGGCTGTGTATGTGGCGGCTGTGTGTGTGTGTGTCTGTGGCGGCTGTGTGTGTGGCGGCTGTATGTGTGTGTGTGGTGGCTGTGTGTGTGTGGTGGCTGTGTGTGTGTGTGGCGGCTGTGTGGCTGTGTGTGTGTGGCGGCTGTGTGTGTGTGTGTGCGGCTGTGTGGCTGTGTGTGTGTCGGCTGTGTGGAGCTGTGTGTGGCTGTGTGTGTGTGTGTGTGTGTGTGGGGTGTGTGTGTGTGGTGTGTGTGTGTGGCGGCTGTGTGTGTGGCGGCTGTGTGTGTATGTGGCGGTTGTGTGTGTGTGTGTGGCGGCTGTGTGTGTGTGTGGCGGCTGTGTGTGTGTGTGGCGGCTGTGTGTGTGTGTGGCTGTGTGTGTGTGTGGCGGCTGTGTGTGTGTGTGGCGGCTGTGTGTGTGTGTGGCGGCTGTGTGTGTGTGTGGTGGCTGTGTGTGGCGGCTGTGTGTGTGGCGGCTGTGTGTGCGTGTGTGGCTGTGTGTGTGTGTGTGTGTGTGGCGGCTGTGTATGTGGCGGCTGTGTGTGTGTGTGTCTGTGGCGGCTGTGTGTGTGGCGGCTGTATGTGTGTGTGTGGTGGCTGTGTGTGTGTGGTGGCTGTGTGTGTGTGTGGCGGCTGTGTGGCTGTGTGTGTGTGCGGCTGTGTGGCTGTGTGTGTGGAGGCTGTGTGTGTGGCAAATGTGTGGCTGTGTGGTGTGTGTGTGTGTGGGGTGTGTGTGTGTGGTGTGTGTGTGTGTGGCGGCTGTCTGTGTGGCGGGTGTGTGTGTGTGGCGGGTGTGTGTGTTCGGCGGCTGTTTGTGTGTGGCGGCTGTGTGTGTGTGTGTCTGTGGCAGCTGTGTGTGTGGCGGCTGTATGTGTGTGTGTGGTGGCTGTGTGTGTGTGGTGGCTGTGTGTGTGTGTGGCGGCTGTGTGGCTGTGTGTGTGGCGGCTGTGTGGCTGTGTGTGTGGCGGCTGTGTGTACGTGTGTGTGCGGCTGTGTGGCTGTGTGTGTGTCGGCTGTGTGTGTGTGTGGCGGCTGTGTGTGTGGCGAATGTGTGGCTGTGTGGTGTGTGTGTGTGTGGGGTGTGTGTGTGTGGTGTGTGTGCGTGGCGGCTGTGTGTGTGGCGGCTGTGTGTGTGTATGTGGTGGTTGTGTGTGTGTGTGTGGCGGCTGTGTGTGTGGCGGCTGTGTGTGTGTGTGGCGGCTGTGTGTGTGTGTGGCTGTGTGTGTGTGTGGCGGCTGTGTGTGTGTGTGGCGGCTGTGTGTGTATGTGGCGGCTGTGTGTGTGTGGTGGCTGTGTGTGGCGGCTGTGTGTGTGGCGGCTGTGTGTGTGTGTGTGGCTGTGTGTGTGTGTTTGGCGGCTGTGTGTGTGTATGTGGCAGCTGTGTGTGTGTGTGTGGCGGCTGTGTGTGTGGCGGGTGTGTGTGTGTGGCGGGTGTGTGTGTGTTGCGGGTGTGTGTGTATGGCGGCTGTTTGTGTGTGGCGGCTGTGTGTGTGTGTGGCGGCTGTGTGGCTGTGTGTGTGTGGCGGCTGTGTGGCTGTGTGTGTGTGTGTGCGGCTGTGTGGCTGTGTGTGTGTCGGCTGTGTGTGTGTGTGGCGGCTGTGTGTGTGTGGCGGCTGTGTGGCTGTGTGGTGTGTGTGTGTGTGGTGTGTGTGTGGCGGCTGTGTGTGTGCCGGCTGTGTGGCGGCTGTGTGTGTGTTGCGGCTGTGTGTGTGCCGGCTGTGTGGCGGCTGTGTGGCTGTGTGTGTGTGTGGCGGCTGTGTGTGTGTGTGGCGGCTGTGTGTGTGTGTGGCGGCTGTGTGTGTGGCGGCTGTGTGTGTGTGTGTGGCTGTGTGTGTGTGTGTGTGTGGCGGCTGTGTGTGTGTATGTGGCGGCTGTGTGTGTGTGTGGCGGCTGTGTGTGTGGCGGCTGTCTGTGTGTGTGGTGGCTGTGTGTGGCGGCTGTGTGTGTGGCGGCTGTGTGTGTGTGTGTGGCTGTGTGTGTGTGTTTGGCGGCTGTGTGTGTGTATGTGGCGGCTGTGTGTGTGTGTGTGGCGGCTGTGTGTGTGGCGGGTGTGTGTGTGTGGCGGGTGTGTGTGTGTTGCGGGTGTGTGTGTATGGCGGCTGTTTGTGTGTGGCGGCTGTGTGTGTGTGTGGC
>CM051020.1:15000-47500 GCA_027704905.1 Muraenolepis orangiensis
TGCATCCATCAGAGGGATTCTGGGGATAATTAGTTTCAGCTACAGGTGCAGCACACAGCCACACCGGCCTCACAAACAGATGCATTGTTCTTTCATATAGCAGCAGCTCTTGATAGCCAGAGGCTGATGTTGTATCTATTGATTGAATGTCCCCCCAAAAGGCGTCCGTATTGTCGGTGGTGTTAAATGTCACCGAAACGTGTGGTTACATATTAACTTAGGTTGAGGTGGAGTCGAAGGAGAAGGGGAACAACAACAACAACAACCACAAGAAAAAGAAGCAAGAGAAGAAGAAGAAGAAGAAGAAGAAGGAGAAGAAGAAGAAGAAGAAGAAGAAGAAGAAGAAGAAGAAGAAGAAGAAGAAGAAGAAGAAGGAGAAGAAGGAGAAGAAGAAGAAGAAGAAGAAGAAGAAGAAGAAGAAGAAGAAGAAGAAGACAGACTGCAGAACTGACTTCAGGATGGATACAAAAACAAACCAACGTCCCCGTCAGCCCTGAGAGTCGTGTAGGGACAAGACGGACCTGGCAGTGCTTCTGTGCTGTGTTCACAACAGACTGGTTACACTGCTTCAGTCAAGCCCCGGTTCAGACTTCCTTCTGCTGCACGCCACCAGGCACATCGTGTGCGTGTGTGTGTGTGTGTTTGTTTATGTACAGAATGTATGTATGTATGTGTGACTGCACGTGTGTGTGTGTGTGTGTGTGTGTGTGTGTGTGTACCCACATGTGTGCGCTTCAAGCTGTGCACACGATGACAAGCTTCATGGATTGTGCGGAGCAGCGAGGGGCCTGCAGTGTTAGCCGTCGGTGCCTAGGAGCCAGAGAGTTTGGTGGACACGAACAAAAATGTGACAGCCGTTGTCAGGCCATGTCTGAACATCGCGGCTTCCCCCTTCCTTCAACCTCCTTGACAAATGTGATTTTAAAAGTTGGGATAATGCAATTTATTGCGCATTCCCGAAGTTGGGATTAACCAGCGAGAGGTACGGCGCGAGAAATCCAGGGAGAGCACGCTGCGTGGTAGCGCTGTTATCGACTGTTTATGTTAATCGGCCACGGCGGCGGTGGTGGAGGCTAACGCCTATCCTTAGCGGTGCCGGCGGGAAAACATTTTTTTTCCCCCCCGTTTAACAACTTTATCCATAATTGCTTTTCAGTCGGGCTGCTTGTCATCACCGTTATTTGATGCAATGAGGAGGTGTACGGAAATAGACGTTGAGAGAACGTGGACGTACCTGAGCTTCCCCGCCCGGCTACTAATGACATGCGTGCTGCTCACCGCACGGTTCAGCGCGGCGCCGGCTGAATTAATAACAGGCTGTCACCGGGCCGCCGTCCTCCTCTCGGAACACTTGTCGAGTTTCACTCTGAGGGCGGAGCGTTAGCGGGGATTACACGGTGGCGGAGCGTCTGCACGCCGCACACACGCTATTTTAAGCATTTTTGTTCCGTACCAAAGACACTTTTACGCACATTTTAAAGCAAACCATACGTCGAAAAAATTGGAATGGATGAATACCTTGTTTCAGCAGGTCTCCTCTGGAAGTGATGAATGTGATGAATTCATGTTTCTGCTGCCAGTCGCCTACTCTGGGGTTGATGAATGGATGAAAGCCAGTAGTCTAGTCTGGAGGTGATGAACAGATGAATACCTGTTTAAGCAGCCAGTAGTCTACTCTGGAGGTGATGAAAGGATGAATACCTGTTTAAGCAGCCAGTAGTCTACTCTGGAAGAGATGAAAGGATGAATTAATGTTTCTGCAGCCAGTCGCCTATGTGATGAACAGATGAAAGCCAGTAGTTTAGTCTGGAGGTGATGAACAGATGAATACCTGTTTCAGCAGCCAATATTCTACTCTGGGGGTGATGAAGGGATGAATACCTGCTTCTGCAGCCAGTCGTCTCGTCTGGAGGTGATAAACAGATGAACATGTTTCAGCAGTCAGTAGTCTAGTCTGGAGGTGATGAATTAATGCATTCGCGTTTCCGCAGCCAGAAGTCTGGTCTGGAGTTGATGAAGGCATTAATTAGTGTTTTAGCAGCCAGTAGTCTAGTCTTGGAGTGATGAACGGATGAATAAGTGTTTCAGCAGCCAGTAGTCTCGTCTGGAGTCGATAAACGGATGAATACCTGTTGCAGCAGTCAGTAGTCTCCTCTGGAGGTGATGAACGGATTAATTTGTGTTTCCGCAGCCACTAGTCTCGTCTGGAGGTGGTGAATGGATGAATATGTGTTTGAAGGACGGGGGTGGGTGCCTATTCAGTGATACTACAGTGTTGCTTGGCTTCTAGAAAAAAAGGGCGATAAGGCCGTCTTCTGTGTGCAATTAGCTGTGTTATGTTTTGCCTTCGATAAATGTCCTTGTTTGTTTAAACCCCCCCCCCCCCCCCCCCCCCCTCCTTTGTGTGATTGCGGAGGCGCGATCCAATCATTCTAGGCCGTTCGTCTAGTAGGTTACACAATGTCAGGGAAAAATAATTCTACAGTTTGGCAGCATTTTTAAACCATTAAAGATTAGCTCCGAAAAAATGCAAACTGTGTCAACAGCAGCTGTCATATCCACTGGCGCTGGTGAACATGATTCACTTCATCACTACAGTGGGCTGTGGGAGAAACCTAAAAAGCCAATTTAATATTTACAATAAAATAAACACAAACAATTAGGCGTCATTGAGTCGCATAGATAGAAAAATTGATGATATGATTGGACGATCAGTCGATGATAGGTCTGGGCCCGACAAATCAGATTTGACCATGCAAAACCTTTTGTTGAGGACACCCCTAATATATATCTGTCTGTCTGTCTGCCTGAGACAAAAGCACACCCACCCACGCACGCACACACACACACACACACACACACACATACATACGTGTGTGTGTGTGTGCGTGCGTGCGCTTTTGTCTCCGGTGCTGCGGCGGCCGATCTGCTGGCCTCCTAGCCTAGCTGGGGGCTGTGGGTTGGTGAGCCTCAGATGGTTAATTATCTGTGGTCTGAGGAGGGAGGCCCCCCCCTGTATCACAGCCGGCCCACTGAGCTCCCCCCTGCTGCCTGGCCAGGGGGCGTCCAACAATCTGGCTAATAACCACCGGAGTATCTGCCAATACGTCTGCCCCACCGCATCAATATCCCCCCCCCTGTCAACATGGACCACAGCGATAGCAACAACATGGGATCTGGAGTGATGAGTGACGAATGAATACCTGTTTCAGCAGCTAGTAGTCTATTCTGGAGGTGATGAAGGGATGAATATTTGTTTAAGCCGCCAGTAGTCTTTTCTGGAGGTGATGAACAGATGAATTTGTGTTTCAGCAGCCAGTAGTCTACTCTGGAGGTGATGAACAGATTAATTTGTGTTCCAGCAGCCAATAGTCTTTTCTGGAGGTGATGAACGGATGAATACCTGTTTCAGCAGCCAGTAGTCTACTCTGGAGGTGATGAACGGATGAATTCCTGTTTCAGCAGCCAGTAGTCTAGTCTGGAGGTGATGAACGGATGAATACCTGTTTTAGCCGCCAGTAGTCTTTTCTGGAGGTGATGAACAGATGAATACCTGTTTCAGCAGCCAATTGTCTTGTCTGGAGGTGATGAAGGGATGAATACCTGTTTCAGCAGCCAGTAGTCTACTCTGGAGGTGATGAATAAGTTTAGGACAGCAGTGGGACATTCCATTTGGAGGATTAGTGGGGGGGGGGATGCTAACTCAGAGACACCACAGCATTGCTTGGCACGTATTAATCCGTTCATCAACCCAGATCTCGTGTTGTTTCTCCTCCGAGGACGAGGGGGATATTGATGCTGGTGTGGTTTGGCACGGCAGACGCTGACGGATGGTTTTTGGAGGCAGGGATTTGATTTTTAAACTGTAAAAGGGCCTGGAAATCAGGAAAGGTTTTGTGCTGAGGTTGTGTGTTTTGCAGGTATTATGGCATGGATTGTCCGAAAAAAACAATAACTTAAAACAAACTGTGGTGTAAAGCATCGTTTGGGTGCCGGTGTTTCGAGTTACCAGTGGATGGGTGCAGGGTTGTCTTAATTACGGGGAGCAGCGTGTAACGGTCGACCGGATAGAGAGAAACAAACAGAAGCACAAGAATACATGAGGGTTGCTACAATCGGCCCTCAGTGCAGGTCCTCATCCCTCTCTCTCTGTTTGAGCTGGGGACGTATTATCTCCGCCCGTGCTGCTGGGTTTGGATTCATAGGAGGACAAGAACAATTTTACTACTAAACCCAACATTAGGGCTGTTTTGTTTTTGTATTAACAACACATTCAGTTCACATTAGAAGTCTGTAGTCTATTTTGGACCCGCCCTCTTTTCCTACTTTTTGAGGTTGTTGTTTTTGTTAGTACTTATAGGGCACGACGAGGCCTGGTTCCCCCTTTTAAATAAAAAACTCTTTCATCATCCCAGTTATGCCACGGGAAAGTCAAACCCCCCCCCTCCCCCAAAAAAAGAAAAACACAGTCATTGTTAATTCTCCCTGCGTCCACACAGACAAATATGGCTGCTGCTAAGTAACACCCTATCTATAGTGATCAATCATATCACCTCTCTGAACCAACGCCGGGCTATTCATTAAGCGCCAAGTAAATGGGCCCAAGCCGGGAAGCGGCTGTTCCCAGGACTAGCGAATGCAAATCTCAGCAGAGTAACAAATGAGCTGGACTATCTTTTTTTTTTGTTTTTTTTGGTGTTTGTTGTTTTGCCTCGCATACAAAATGCTGAACACAAGGGAAGACCGGGGTGTGCATCACACTTGCAAAAAGGGTGGAGAACTGTGTGTTTGCAGACGTAAGGTCAGCAGATTGGCGTCGTCCCGCACTGGGATCGAACTGACGACCTCCGCCGTGAGAGGCGACGCCCTTTACGTGAGAAGCTAAAGACCGATAGGCCCATAGCTTCATGGCTAGAACGTCTATTTAGGGGTCGGGGAGTGAGGCTTACCATTGGACAGCACCGCCTGCTGGCGTCCGTTACACTTAGTAATACTGTATGTTCCTCCAGGTGGATCACTGTCAGCTCATAACAGTTTCCCTTCCCTTCCCTTTGTCCTGCTCCCTATATCTCACAGTCATCTAACAAGTCAGACGCGTTTCCATGGAAAGAACATAACGATTCATATGTTTAGATTAGAAGAATATCAACAGAATACAATGAATGCATATATAATGATTGTGTAATCCTTTTTAATATAAAAATAGCACCAAGCCTATACAAATTAATGACCACAGCTTTTCATGCAACGTGCACATTGCTTTCCCTATTTGTGTGTGTGTGTGTGTGTGTGTGTGTGTGTGTGTGTGTGTGTGTGTGTGTGTGTGTGTGTGTGTGTGTGTGTGTGTGTGTGTGTGTGTGTGTGTGTGTGTGTTGATTAATAAACTCACTCCCGTGACTATGGTTATAGGCCCTCTGTTAAATATATCTTTTTACAAGATGCAGGAGCCCAGTACAGTACAGTACAGTGCACATTGCGGGGGGGTGAGTGACGCATGTTTTGCAAATCCAAACCATTTCCTCGTGTATGTTTGTGTCCTGAATGATGGTCACCGATCGCAGCGTCTCTTTCAACATGACAGACACTGACGCCGGGGATGAACCGCCTTGTATCTCCCCAAGACAGACACCCAGGGGGGACGGGGGACGGACGGGGGGGGGACAATGTGTCGCGCATCGTTTGATTTCCTCCGTGCCATTTGGGCGCAGCCGCTGTGCTGCGTAACTCCGCCCGTCTGCGTTAATACACACACACACACACACACACACACACACACACACACACACACACACACACACACACACACACACACACACACACACACACACACACACACACACACACACACACACACCAGCCACACACTCCACCATCACCCACACACACCACCACCCCCCCGAACGCTCACCTTTCATCTGCCCGGTTTAAAAATTCATATAGCGCAACTGGCTGATTACTTTTTACGCACGCGTTTTGCTTTTGCCTCGGCCGTCTTTGACCTCCTGTCGGTTAATTAACATAACGCTCCGGCGGTGGAGAATGAGCCGTCCTCATGTCCTTTTGTGCCACTGTAATTGCGTTCGTAATTTTTGGGAAAGTGGGCAAAAAGGCAAGGCCATGTGCGGGGTCCGGGGACATAAATTAAGGAAAGGGCAAATGCTATAGTCCTACATACACACACACACACACACACACACACACACACACACACACACCACACACAGTACATCAAATACTTTTTAATTTGCAATATCTATCTCGTGTGTTACTTTACATCCAGCACACCAATGGCGCATAGTTATTTCTTAACACTGGCACCAATGCGTCATTTCTGGGTCTTGTTCTTTTTGCCAGCAATAGTTAACCCATCACTGCCATACAATATGAATAATACCCCACAGTGATGTGGGATGGCTAGGACCGAACACGTCTGAACATGTAATAGCTGCACTTATAATAGCTGAAGTGTTCACTCTTTAAAACAGCCTACTGATACAAATATAGACATTAAATATAATGGCACATGTCTATATAGGATATTATAATATGTTATTAAAGGGACCAAAACCATTCACTCCTTGAACTGTTTGACCGGAGGCTTGTTCTTAAAACATACTTATTTCATAATTATAATATAGCTTTGTCTTAATAGTGTACGCACACAGCGGAGACATTGTCTCTCATGTAGTTAATGGTAGCTCCGGTTAGCAAACTAAGAGAGACTATACAACGAGACGTTAGACTCAGTATAAAGTGTATATAGTATAATTCTTAATAGGCTCCTGCTGTCTTTGTTGTAATGAATTGTTCTATGCCGCTGCCTGGTATAAATTGCGCAGCGATAAAAAAAAATATATATATATACTGTGTTAGTATTTCTGTGTTACGAAAATTGATTACACTCCCGCGGTAATAATATAGGTAGGCAAGCAAGCTGTTTTATTTGTGTTTTCTTTTTTTTTTTTGGTTATAAAAACCTTTGATTTGGCTGCAAATCTCATTGTGCCAAGTAGTGCCATTTGCAATTCAGATCCAAGGCCCAACTCGGCGGCCTGCACTTACACACAAGCCAATCAGCATAACTTGATGCACGTAAACACCAACGGCACAGAGGAAGGGAGACCGACCGGGAACTTTGGAGCCACGGGGGGGTTTGAATTGGCCACCATGGAAAATCCCACACGACCTTGCCCAAGGTTAAGCATCTGGAGATAAGAAGATCATGGCAGGATAGGCGTCGCGTAGATAAGAAATATACATTTTATAATCAAATATTGATTTTGTTTTGGTTTTTTTTTTCTATCTCGCTTTCTGACACACTCAATCACACTAACTTTGTCCGTGATGACAAACAACCGATTTCTACGACCTGCCCCTCTCATGCTTGGAAGAAAAAGAAAGACACTTATACACCGTTACTGCTATTACTATTTTGTGTGTTGTGTGTACCTCATAATTCTATTTTCAATGACTTTTCCTGGATATTGTTTTATGAACTGAACATTTAACGGATGAAATGTGTCTTGTTTGTGTTCCACACGTTCAATAATTGAGAACACTTTACTTATAATACTTATGTACCGCATACTTATGAAGCACAATTAATTCACCTCTAATTAATTCCCCAAAATACTGTTTTCTTAAGTATTATTATTATTTTACTTGTACTTGTACTCACACCAACTAAATATGATCATAGTTGTCAGGGATGACATATAACTAATCCTCGCAGTTCTGCCATATATGACAAACTTTAACCAAGCCCACGCAGGCTCCTAGGGGACTGGACATACGTATGCCTCACCCAATCAATAGTGATTTATCTGCCAAATACCTATTGATTGAGTAGCACATTATCTTAATGTCAAGATGCATTCGGTAAAGGTCTTTGGGGAGTTGTTAATAAATATATGTCACGAAGTTCAATGTTTATTGATTCACTCCGACAGAACCGCCGCTCCTTCAAATACCTCGGCATCTGTCCGGCTCTTTCTGTAATCACGCACATAGATGTTGTTGTGGTTATTTTTGGTTCTTAAGGATATCCACCGTGAAATGTCAGACGAAAGGCCCACTGCTATCCATCCATCCTGTCGTGTGATTGTGTTTTCCCCATCTAGCCACGTAGCTCATAAGCTCAGCAATCCCCTCATTTGTCATCTTCCTCTCCTTCGATTCATCCATTCATCTATCCATCCGTCTATCCATACAACTGTCTACCTCTCCTTCTATTCATCCATCCATCGTTACATCCATCTACCTCTCCTTCTATTCATCCTGACATCTATTCCTCCATCTACCTCTCCTTCTATTCATCCTGACATCTATTCATCCATCTACCTCTCCTTCTATTCATCCTGACATCTATTCATCCATCTACCTCTCCTTCTATTCATCCTGACATCTATTCCTCTATCTACCGCTCCTTCTATTCATCCTGACATCTATTCATCCATCTACCTCTCCTTCTATTCATCGACCTCTCCTTATATTCATCCATTTATACTGTACATCCATCTAGATATCCATCTACATCTCCATCCAACCATCTACCTCTACTTCTATCCTTTCATCCATCCATCTACCTCTCCTTCTATCATCCATCCATCCATCCGTCTTCCTCTCTATCCGTTCATCCATCCATCAATACAGCCATCGATACATCCCTCTGTACGTCCAGCTACCTCTCCATTCATCTATACATCCATCCATCCCCCCCTCCGCCAGTCAGTCGACACTTTCTCCATCACTCCCATCCCCCCCATCGCCTGCCTCCACCTGCTCCCTTCCTCCTGTAGGATATATATCAACACCCCTTCTCCCCCATCCTTCCATCCCTCATGTTATTGTATTAATATATGGAGGCTGGGGAGTCCCACGGCTGCCCTGATTCATGGCCCACCATCGAGAAGCCAACGGTGGAACCGGGACAACGGGTGGTTGTCCATCCTGCGGTTTAACGCGGTCCATCTGGATGAGTAACCACGGCGACCGCTCCCTGACCTGCCGGAGGAGAGGCCAGAGAATGATCCCACATCAGGGACCAATAGAAAAAACTGAAATTATAAAAATCTTAATAATAAAAATAATAATGATAATAATAATAATAATTATAATAATAATGTAGAAAACAAATGTATGTATACATAAATCTGAAGGCTGTTCTGATCGATGAATGCTGAGCATATACTGTTAATCCCATGGTAAAGGGAGCAGGGTTCTCCAGTATACTAGGTACTAGTGGGAGAACAGCTCAGTCGGTTCCTCCAGCGCGGCGCCGTGCTGGAGAGAGAAGACAGCTGATTAGTACATTGAACACACCTGTGAGATCACCTTTTTTTCCTCTCTCGCCCCCTCCTCTCTCTCTCTCTCTCTCTCTCTCTCTCTCTCTCTCTCTCTCTCTCTCTCTCTCTCTCTCTCTCTCTCTGACAGACAAACACACACACACACCTTAACACCCACATTAGTAGAAAATTGTTAGATTTCTCTTTAGAGATCCTTTCCATCATGTTGTCAGACACTTATGATAACAATCCGCACTTTTCAGAGGATGCTGACAATTAAGTTACATTGCAGATGTTTCCCGTCTGACTCTCGCTCAATACTGGATCATGTGTCATCAACGTGTTCTCCACATTAGTCACTGAGCCCAACTTATCGGAAAATAGAGCCCCCGTGTGGAAACGTCCCAAGTTATCCTTTAAGGCTTTCTCTTGTTGACCACCTGTTTTTGGGGTTAAGTATGACCTTTTGTGAACATCAACCTTTTGTCCTTACTGGGTCCTAACTGTTGGGTCACTGGAGCTGTCAGAAAGGGAGGCGCAGAACAATGGAGCTGTCAGAAAGGGAGGCGCAGAACAATGGTAATGGATGCTTTTATCCAAAGCGCTTTACAAGTCATGCCTCACATTCACCCATTCATACACACATTCAACCACCGACGGCGGAGACAGTTTCTGCTAGGAGGAGGAGCCGGGGGGATCGAACCAGCAACCTTCCGGTTGTGAGGCGACCGCTCTACCTCCTGAGCTATACTGCCGCCTGGCAGGGCATGGCGGTGGCCATGGGGGGCGCTGCTGGGGAGGCTGTGGTGCAGTGGGGACGGAGGAGGCAGCAAACCTCTTCGGAGGTTGGAGGGGGTTTCAGTGGGAACAAGGCTGTAATCAAGCAGCCGGGTCTACAGGGTCTAATTGCCCCCCCCCTCACACTCACACACACACACACACACACACACACACACACACACACACCTACACACCCACACACCAACGTCTCTTCCAGAGAACACACCGCATACTGTTTCTCTCTCTGTCATCACGCCATCGCTGTGGCAGTGTGTCTCCGAAGGGAGGTTTAACACACACACACACACACACACACACACACACACACACACACACACACACACACACACACACCAAAAAAACACATATACATACACACGTCTCACACCCACACACACACACACGTCTCACACACATACATACACACGTCTCACACACACACACACACACACACACAAACACACACACATACATCGACACGTCACATACATACACGCACACACACATAAAAACATATATACACACGTTTCACACACACAGACACAAGCACACACACACACAGACACACAATTAAAGAAGCATGCAAACATGTTCATATGTTAACACACACGCACACACACACACACACACATATAAATGTCAGTCACACGCACACACACACACACACAATTAAAGAGGCATGCAAACATGTTCATATGTTAACACACACACACACACACACACACACGCATATAAATGTCAGTCACACGCACACGCACACACACACACACACACACACACACACAGCCGACAAGCAAATCTATGTACACATACACAGACCCAAAGCGACACCGACAAATTGTCAACATATCCCCCAGCAACAGCCAGCCCTGCCTTCCCGTTGAGGTTGATTTACCTCCAGCGTCCCGGGCCTGTCGTTATCACGGGGCCCTCAGACAGGCCAGTCATGATAGCTGGGGGACGGGAGGAGGAGAGACCGGGGGGGGGGGGGGGGACGGGGGGGGGGGGACATGATGGAGAAGAGCACCTTATCACAGATGGAGCGATCCATCATTCATGTGTGAGAGAGAGAGAGAGAGAGAGAGAGAGAGAGAGAGAGAGAGAGAGAGAGAGAGAGAGAGAGAGAGGGAGAGGGAAAATAAATGGAGAGAGAGTGAGCGAGAGAGATGGAGAAAGAGTAAAGAGAGGAAGCAAAAGAGAGAGAGAGAGAGAGAGAGAGAGAGAGAGAGAGAGAGAGAGAGAGAGAGAGAGAGAGAGAGAGAGAGTGAGCGAGAGAGGGAGAGAGGGGGGATGTGAGGGGGGAGGGCGGCGGGTGGCAGTGTTGTCTCCTCTCATGAAGTGGATAAATAGCCAAAGTGGACCTGGTCGTTGTATTTGTCTCAGTCTCTGTCGCTGCTGCTTTTAAGACACCAGTGAGTAATGGCTCTGTTTGAAGTCCTGCTTTAAGTGTCTCCTTGAGATCCGTCAATGCGCTCACACTCCTTGTCTCTCCCCCCCCCCCCCCCGTCTTCTGTCTCTGTCATTTTATTTTTGCTTGCTTCTCCGTGAAAAGTACAACATTTTAAATGAATAAGACGCCCCACCAGAACTTTTTTTTTGCTGTGGAGACATATCAGTTTTTGGGTTTCTTCTCTCTTCTTCTTCTGCTTCTTCTCTTCTTCTTCTTCTTCTTCTTCTTCTCAGAGCCTGGAGGATTCTGAAGAGTGGCGTGTTGGTGTTATACTGTGAAATACTATGAAATACTAAGGCTAATGCTAATGCTACATGGAAAATACAAACAGCACATTTCTGTATATTGTCCTGTAATTCCATGAACTAAATATGTGAAAGGCTGTGACCGAAATCCTTCCCTCATTCCCTACTCCCTATCTAGTAGTTCAATGTAGAGGACTATATAGTGAAATCCTTCCCTCATTCCCTACTCTCTCTCTAGTAGTGACCGTGGGTTGTACACTACTTTTCACAATGCATTGCGGGATTCGATCAGCGTCTCACGGTATAACTATAATAATCCTCACTCTGCTTTCGGACAGCACTACAAAACGGCGAACTCACTATGGAGTGCACTATATTAGTTAGTATAGGGAGTGATTTCGGACACCCGCAAAGTCTGCAACCCCTTCCACAAAACAGCGTCAACCAACCTCTCAGCATCAACCACCCTGTTGACTTGTCATACATCACCTGAAGAGATGACCTCATCCACCAGGGAGTCCTACCCCTCCGTCTCCAGGCCCTGGCCACAGCTCCACAGTAAAATATGAACCTGATGATTTGTACCCAACTGTGTCCTGCTGCTGGGGAAGGCTGGGCAGATTTACAGCTCCATGCAGTCTAGTCATTATGGTCGGCAGTGTGAGTGAGTTTTAATGTTTCCGAGATGCTAATTCAAGTAAACACACCTATAGGCCTTTTTTGGGTGCTAGAATCTTTTAGTTGTTAGCGTGTGTGTGTGTGTGTGTATCTGGTAGACTATACTATGTCACGCAGGCTAATTTAGTTCTTCCTTTGCCAAATATGTAATGTCTAATGTTTGAAATATTAGACAACTGTCACATTTTCATCTCTCTCTCCTCTCTCTCTCTCTCCACTCTCTCTCTCTCGCTCTCTCTCCTCTCTCTCTCTCTCTCTCTCTCTCTCTCTCTCTCTCTCTCTCTCTCTCTCTCTCTCTCTATATACCCAACCTCTCTCTCTCTCTCTCTTTCTGTCTCTTTCCCTCCCTGCGGGCTTTCAAACCTGTCACCGATGGGTGCTTTGCGAGCTCCGTGAAATACCAGACTGATAATAGCAGTACATAAAGCTCTGATTATGATTATATAACCACTCTGCAAAATCTGAAATAACTATTAACCAGCCAGGAACAATTGGAACAACCAGGTCCTACGTACGGGGTCAACGTGGACGCACGCTTTTGCGATTGGTTCGCCGGGTTTAACCTGTACCAAAACGATGACTCAGCTGTTGTCGGATGGCGTGGATGTGATTTGATATTATCAAATCCCATCATATTATCAAATCCCATCCACGCCATCCGACAACAGCTTGCGTCAACGTTGACCACTGATGTAGGACCTCTTTGGAACCTACACGGTGTGACTCACAGCCAGGGGACTCGAGAGGAGCCGATCTGTGGACGCCCGCGGGTGTGGCGGATGCTTTCTCTTACACGACAAAGAGACAGAGACAGAGAGAGAGACCGAGAAAGAGAGAGAGAGAGAGAGAAGAAGAGAGAGAGAGACAGAGGAGAGAGGAGAGAGAGAGAGAGAGAGAGAGAGAGAGAGAGAGAGAGAGAGAGAGAGAGAGAGAGAGGAGAGAGAGATGGAGAGAGAGAGAGAGAGATGACTTGTTTCACTTTGGTCCCTGGTCACTTTCGGTTGGACTTTGGTTTGTGCTACATTAGCCGGAAGCTGCTAAGCAGCAGCAGCATCACCAGATCACCCATCGTCCTCCCCCTTTTTCTCCCCCCTTGTCATGACCACCCTTGACAGTCATCGTACGGGCACCCCTGCTAAGCTTTGTGCGAGGCCCCCGCTTCACACACACACACACACACACACACACACACACACACACACACACACACACACACACACACACACACACACACACACACCGCAGACATAACATTTAAAAAAATGTGGTGTGTGTAGGATGTGTTTTATTGTTCCCTCGTCCTCTCTCTCTCTCTCTCTCTCTCTCTCTCTCTCTCTCTCTCTCTCTCTCTCTCTCTCTCTCTCTTTTTCTCTCTCTCTCTCTCTCTCTCTCTCTCTCTCTCTCTCTCTCTCTCTCTCTCTCTCTCTCCCTCTCTTTTTCTCTCTCTCTCTCTCTCTCTCTCTCTCTCTCTCTCTCTCTCTCTCTCTCTCTCTCTCTCTCTTTCTCTCCCCTCTCTTTTCTTCTTTCTCTCTCTCTCTCTCTCTCTCTCTCTCTCTCTCTCTCTCTCACTCTCTCTCTCCTTTCTCCGTCTCTATCGGCTTCATCATCTTCCTCCTCTTCTTCCTCTGTTGTGTATTTTTCTTTTGTCTTCATGTTCTCCAGGGAGACGCTACGTCATCGTCTCTAACCCCGGGGAGACCGGAGTGGGGGGGCGGGGGTGGGGGGGGTGGGGAAGAGAGAGAGACGCATCTCCTGGATCGTATTAACGTGTCTTTTAATCCCGCAAAGCTTGTGTCTCGAGGGAGGCCCGGAAACAGGAAAAGCACAGAGAGTGGGAGATGGAGATGGGTATGTGTGTGTGTGTGTGTGTGTGTGTGCGAGTATGTGTGTGTGTGTGTGTGTGTGTGTGTGCAAGTGTGTGTGCAAGTGTGTGTGTGTGTGTGTGTGTGTGTGTGCATGTGTGTGTGTGTGTGTGTGTTTGTGTGTGTCTGTGTGTGTGTGTGCGTCTGTGTGTGTGTGTGTGTGTGTGTGTGTGTGTGTGTGTGTGTGTGTGTGCGAGTGTGTGTGCGAGTGTGTGTTTGTGGGTGTTTGCACAAGTGCGAGTGTGTGTGTGTGTGTGTGTGTGTGTGTATGTGTGTGTGTGTGTGTGTGTGTGTGTGTGTGTGTGTGTGTGTGCGAGTGTGCGAGTGTGTGTTTGTGGGTGTTTGCGTGTGTGTGCGAGTGTGAGTGTGCGAGTGTGTGTTTGTGGGTGTTTGCGTGTGTGTGCGAGTGCGAGTGTGTGTGTGTGTGTGTGTGCGAGTGCGAGTGTGTGTGTGTGTGCGAGTGCGAGTGTGTAAGTGTGTGTGTGTGTGTGTGTGTGAGAGAGAGGGAACAGATGGAGAGGAGAAGTAGAGGGAGGTACGGATCACCTGGGAGTAAGCAGTAGAAGTGCTTTGAGCTATTCGTCCACACGGGAAAGTAGAACCGATAAACGCTAAACGGCCTCCCCCCTCCCCCCCCCCTTTTCATGGACGCAAAAATGAACTAGCTTATAAGAAGTAAACCAGGTTGAACCCGTTGACGGGATTATGGGTGAGTGGATGAGCAAATGAATGAATGAAGGAACAAATTCCAGATTCTTCCCCGAAGGGCTCCCCCAAAAAATATGGTCCCTTGTACACAAGTTAAGGCTTGTACTTTGTATTTTTTAATGTACTTATGTACATTTTCGACTGTACTTACTGTATATAAATAGATCTACAACTGTTACTAATATATATATATATATATATATATATATATATATATATATATATATATATATATATATATATATATATCTCATCATTTTTTTTTACTTTAGACAGTTTTTACATCCTATTTTAACCACTGTACATTATATATATATATTATATATATTATATATATATTACCATGCACTTCACTGTAACATTTGCACTCTGGTTTAGACGCCAGGCACACAGCCGCGTGGGGACAGAAGCCAACTGGATCTTATTTTAGGTACTGCCTCTTCAAACCCTCCTCCCGTCCTCCTTGCTTCTCCTCCCTCCAGCCCTTTCCTTCTGCTTCTCCCACCTTTCCTTCTCCTCCCCCCACCCTGTCCTTCTCCTTCCTCCACTCTACATTCTCCTCCTTCCTTCTCCTCCTCCCTCCACCCTTTCCTTCTCCTCCCTCCACCCTTCCTTCCCCTTACTCCACCCTTCCTTCTCCTCCCTCCACCCTTCCTTCGCCTCCTACCTTCTCCTCCCTCCACCCTTCCTTCTCCTCCCTCCACTCTTGCTTCTCCTCCCTCCACCCTTCCTTATCCTCCCTCCACCCTTTCCTTCTCCTCCCTCCACCCTTCCTTCTCCTCCCTCCACCCTTCCTTTCGCCTCCTACCTTCTCCTCCCTCCACCTTTCCTTCTCCTCCCTCCACCCTTCCTTCCCCTCCTTCCCTTTGCCATGCCATCTAATCCGGCCTAAGCTCTTAACCCGGGAGGAGATGCGGTGGAGACCACCTGAGCTCCGCTGGGGATCAAAGCTACTTCAGCGGAAAAATACCCGCAGCATTGAGAGTGGGGGAAAAGATTAACAATAAAGACTTGACAGATGCAAAAAGAACAAGAAAAAACAGAAATGAAGATGAAGAAGAAGAAAGGGTGACTTGTGTCGGGAATGACAGCAGTTCTTGGTTGTATGCCTGATCATGGTTATACACTACCTGTCTGATCATGGTTATACACCTGTCTCATTATGGTTATGTACCTGTGGTTATATACCTGTGGTTATATACCTGTCTGATCATGGTTATACACTACCTGTCTGATCATGGTTATACACCTGTCTCATTATGGTTATGTACCTGTGGTTATATACCTGTGGTTATATACCTGTCTGATCATGGTTATACACTACCTGTCTGATCATGGTCATACACCTGTCTCATTATGGTTATGTACCTGTGGTTATATACCTGTGGTTATATACCTGTCTGATCATGGTTATACACTACCTGTCTGATCATGGTTATACACCTGTCTCATTATGGTTATGTACCTGTGGTTATATACCTGTGGTTATATACCTGTCTGATCATGGTTATACACTACCTGTCTGATCATGGTTATACACCTGTCTCATTATGGTTATGTACCTGTGGTTATATACCTGTGGTTATATACCTGTCTGATCATGGTTATACACTACCTGTCTGATCATGGTCATACACCTGTCTCATTATGGTTATGTACCTATGGTTATATACCTGTGGTTATATACCTGTCTGATCATGGTTATACACTACCTGTCTGATCATGGTTATACACCTGTCTCATTATGGTTATGTCCTGTGGTTATATACCTGTGGTTATATACCTGTCTGATCATGGTTATACACTACCTGTCTGATCATGGTTATACACCTGTCTCATTATGGTTATGTACCTGTGGTTATATACCTGTGGTTATATACCTGTCTGATCATGATTATACACTACCTGTCTGATCATGGTTATACACCTGTCTCATTATGGTTATGTACCTGTGGTTATATACCTGTGGTTATATACCTGTCTGATCATGGTTATACACCTGTCTGATCATGGTTATACACCTGTCTCATTATGGTTATGTACCTGTGGTTATATACCTGTGGTTATATACCTGTCTGATCATGGTTATACACTACCTGTCTGATCATGGTTATACACCTGTCTCATTATGGTTATATACCTGTGGTTATATACCTGTCTGATCATGGTTATACACTACCTGTCTGATCATGGTTATACACCTGTCTCATTATGGTTATGTACCTGTGGTTATATACCTGTGGTTATATACCTGTCTGATCATGGTTATACACTACCTGTCTGATCATGGTTATACACCTGTCTCATTATGGTTATGTACCTGTGGTTATATACCTGTGGTTATATACCTGTCTGATCATGGTTATACACTACCTGTCTGATCATGGTTATACACCTGTCTCATTATGGTTATGTACCTGTGGTTATATACCTGTGGTTATATACCTGTCTGATCATGGTTATACACTACCTGTCTGATCATGGTTATACACCTGTCTCATTATGGTTATGTACCTGTGGTTATATACCTGTGGTTATATACCTATCTGATCATGGTTATACACTACCTGTCTGATCATGGTTATACACCTGTCTCATTATGGTTATGTACCTGTAGTTATATATCTGTTTGATCATGGTCATATACCTGTGGTTATATACCACTCAGATCATGGTTATATACCTGTCTGATCATGGTTATATACCTGTAGTTATATACCTGTCTGATCATGGTTATATACCTGTAGTTATATACCTGTCTGATCATGGTTATATACCTGTAGTTATATACCTGTCTGATCATGGTTATATACCTGTAGTTATATACCTGTCTGATCATGGTCATATACCTGTAGTTATATACCTGTCTGATCATGGTTATATACCTGTAGTTATATACCTGTCTGATCATGGTTAAATACCTGTATTTATATACCTGTCTGATCATGGTTATATACCTGTATTTATATACCCGTCTGATCATGGTTATATACCTGTCTGATCATGGTTAGATACCTCTAGTTATATACCTGTCTGATCATGGTTATATACCTGTAGTTATATACCTGTCTGATCATGGTTATATACCTGTCTGATCATGGTTAAATACCTGTCTGATCATGGTTATATACCTGTATTTATATACCCGTCTGATCATGGTTATATACCTGTCTGATCATGGTTATATACCTGTCTGATCATGGTTATATACCTGTCTGATCATGGTTAAATACCTGTCTGATCATGGTTAAATACCTGTCTAGGCTCCCCCGCAAACACAGTCTCCAATGAAAAAGGTGAATTAACTTCTTTTTTTTTGCCAGAAATAAATGGAGATAATGGGTGGTTGTCGTACATATGTGGCCTGTGAAGCCTTCCCCTAGACTGTTACTGTGATTAAGGGCTATACAAATTAAATCCACATGACTTGACTTGAGAGGTTGTGGTTCAAAGAACGCACGCATTAACCTTAAAAAGAATGGTTTGATGGCGCGACACTTTGCCCGTCCCCGAATTTGAAACTTTTGCCATTTTGAAACCATGCCAGCCGTCATTTAAAGATGGCTCCTGCACTCCTGCATTTCTCTCGATTCGACCTCCCGCTGTTTTATGTTATAAGTCACATGCAGTCATGTATTTTGACAAAAGGCAAATGCCTTTTTTTTTTTTGCTGACAGCAACTCACTTAAAAAAAGGGTGTCTTGATAATATCTAATATATACAGAAATAATGCATAATCCAGCGGCCGTAGTTCATCCCTGACACAGAGCGTGCAGCGTTTGATGTATGTCACGTTTTGGCACATAGGATGTTCACCCATCAAAGACCTAACACAGTAAGGTCATTCTCACTGACCTTACTGTGTGTATGTACTACGCTCACACACACACACACACACACACACACACACACACACACACACACACACACACACACACACACACACACACACACACACACACACACACACACACAAGCACATACACACACAAGCACATACACACACACACACACACACACACGCGCATTGTACACTCATCTAGCTTCACCTTAACTTCAACTTCCCACCTGCCAATACTACCGGGGATTGTGTGTGTGTGTGTGTGTGTGTGTGTGTGTGTGTGTGTGTGTGTGTGTGTGTGTGTGTGCGTGTGTGTGGGGGGAGGGTGGACGCTGGATAACAAAGAAGGGAGGGAGGGGGGGGGGGAGTTAAGTTGACGGGTGACAGCAAGGTTATTTCCTCTCCCGTTGAGCAGCGGGTCGGTAGACTGACGTTTGACCGGACAGCCCAAAGGTGTCGGCCGTGGTGACAGGCGAAGGGCGCAGCGGCGATAACCGATTAGCTTCAGATGGCTATCTGTAGCGCGGCGTATGATGGCCCCCCCCCCCCCCTCCCCTCCCCCCCCCGATCGATGGGACAATATGGCGAGCGAGAGCTGGGGCGGGCAGGCAGTGCTGACATGAACCGGCCTTCTGACGAACGTCCCGAAAGCAGCAAAGAGAGAGAGAGAGGACTATCTGTGAGCTTGGAGGGGGAGGCCACTGCAGCTACAGCCCTAGGGAGGTGGTTTGGATGTGTGTGTTTATTATTAAACACACACACACACAGGCACACACACACACACACACACACACACACACACCTGTACACACATGCACCTGCACCAAATGTCTGTTTCTCTTTGGGCCTTGTTTCACCCGCTGTAGCAGGCGTACTACAAAGTCGCACAACACAGCAGACTTTTCCATCAACGTATTAAGGACCGGCCGTCGAATAGAGAAACCCAGAATGCCAAAGTGTGCGGAAGTATGCCGAGGGATGGGAGGACGGGATCCAAATTGGTTCCCGTCCTCCCATCCCTCGGAGACTCTGAAGTGGGGGAGACCTTTGACACCGGCATCAAAGACTCGCGGGAAGCATGAAAGGCAGAGAGGAGAAAATGGGGGGGGGGGGGGGGGGTAAGGTAAGATAGAAATTGCGCGGCATTAGCCGACATGAAAAAGGCGCCACCGATCCGCCACCGCCACCACCAACCATCACTGCCGCCGCCGCCGTCTGTTAGGCGGCCACAGTGTGGGACCATGAATGGGCTAATGACGGAATTACATGGCTCATAAAGCTCTGTTTTCCTAGTCTCCTCGGAAAGGTCAGCGTCGGAAAGTCACATCAAACTTGAAGCGTAGCCATCGGAAAAAAAAACTACTTTGAGCTTTAATGTGTCCTCTTTTCCTCCGACGTGTTGTTCCGCACACGCCTGCTGTGTCTCTGTTTTGTGGCGGATGGCACTCTACTACAAGAACAATGGTGAACCCTTGTTTGAGTCAATAATGTCCAATTATATATACAAAATATATGATGTATGTACAGATAAGGTGATGCTGTTCATGCATGCACCAAAGTTAACATCATCAAATAAAGGTCAATCAGGTTAAGGTCATACAAATCAAAAGAAAACAATCATATTAAATATGATTTTTACTGATTGAGAAATGAGCATTGTTGTGTATGCTGTCACAACTAACGTAACACATGTTATGCTTTACGACGTACCTGTGTTGTAACAGTGTTGCCGTAAATCCGTTCTGACTAAGCCTTCAGTAAAGTCGATCGCACGTTCTAACTCTGTGTCTGAGTATGGTTATTATTAGCATTTAAAATTGGCAACGAGCATGGAGTTTTGGTTCCCACCACCGTCCTCTTTCCTCGCACTGCCCGGTGAGCCTCCCGTTCCGTGGACTGTGGCTTGCATGAGGCATTCGAGACCTACATCACGGTCCTTAATGTGGACACGCTGCCATGCTGATATACTGTCTCGGCATCGAGGGACAGCGGATTGTTAAGCGCCTCGGAGATGCCACTGCCTACGCGGAGTGTGTGAGGCTACTGTCTGGACATTTCGCTGCCCCACAAAACATGATTGTGATTCTACAAAGGATTTTGTTTTCGCCAGCGCAAACAGAGAGCGGAGAGAACTATTCAACCGTGCAACATTTACCATACCATTTGCAGTGTTATGTGGCTATGGCAACTCTAGAATCTAGCTGATGGGCACCCTCATTACCACTGTACGCTATGGCCCCAAGACACTTCCCTCATTCACTTTCCAAGTGTCATGCCATGGCAAACTGACCACCCAGTTTTACGGCTCTACCACCTTCTCTAAGCTGGACCTCTGCCAGGGGACTCAGCTCTGCTGATTCCGGAAGATTATGTCCACCATCTTTACAGGCATCCCTGGAGTGGTCATTTATCTCGACGATATCTCCACAACAAACGTCTGTGCCGGGTGCTCAGCATGCTGGCCAAACACAACCTCACCCTGAACGAGGAGAAATGTGTCTTCTCCGTGACAGCCGCGACTTTGTGGGGTTTCGCCTGACTGCAGAAGGCCTCAGCCCACTTCAGTCGAATGTGGATGCTGTGCAGCCTCTCCCAGAGCCTATCTGTCCAGCCTAAGTCGCCTCATTTCTTGGAATGACAGCCTACTACCTGCGCCTCCTTCCCCAGTACTCTGCGACCACAGCCTCGCTACATTAGCTGCTAAAAAAGGTTGCGCAATGGATCTGGACACGTGCCTGTTCAGCAGCCGTCCAGCAGCTGAAGACTCAGCTCATCTCGCCACATGTGCTCGCACACTTTGACCTCTCAAGCCCCACATTCCTCACCTGTGACACCTCAAAAATGGCTGTGGGAGGGGTGCTTTCTCAGCTACAACATGGCATCGCCTCTCGCGCCCTCAGCCCTGCCGAACAAAAGTATTCTGTGGGAGAGAGGGAGGCCCTAGCATGTGTTTGGGCATGTGAACGGTGGCACACGTATGTCTATGGCCGACCGTTCACAGTGACTGACCACCAGGCTCTCACAGCCCTTCTTGAGACCATCAGGCACAGGGCACAGGCCGCTGAGGATCCACTGCTGGTCAGAGAGGCTACGGCAATACAACTTCACCCCACAGTTTATCCCGACACGATAATGTAGTGGCAGACCTGCTCTTCTGTGCAACTTCTGGTCTCTCCCTGCTCCGGATGCCACAGAGCCCGACCTCGTCCAAATGCTCCTTACCCCACTCCAGACTACAGTCTCCCTTAAGGTCCTCCAGCTGGCCTCAGAGAAGGACCCCGTGTTCTCCCAGCTCCGCACATTCATCCACACTGGTGTTGGCCCCCAAGGGTTCCAGAGGACCTGGCACCTTTCTATTGAGTTACTGTCGTGCTGGGGCGAGGTCTGCGTAGCTCGTGGACTCGTGGAACCGTCGTGCCCAGTTGCCTACAGGCACGAATCCTGGCCATGGCCCATGAGGGCCATCTTTGGGCATTGTGAGAGTGACGAAGAGATGTTGGGACCTGGTGTGGTGGCCGGGCATAGACAGAGACACTGAGGCCGCGGTAAGGGACTGCACAGCCTGCCTCGTAAGTGGCAAAACTGGTTCTCTGACACCGCCACCGTAGCAGCCACTGGAACCTAACCGAACCGAAAATGAATATACAACACTGTCTTAGCAAATGTTTTTGTTTAGTCAGATGTGGTGTTGTTCGACATAGAAATACAAATACAGCGAAGATAGTCCACAAGAGGAAAGTCACTAAAGTCTCTTCTCCCCCCCCCTGGTGGGATGACGGCATATCAGCCGTCATTCACCCACTTTCACTTTCTCTCGGCAAAAACAAAACAAGCCTGTCACACAATGTAGGTTGGATGTCACTTTCAAAAAGTCTATAGATGTTAACACAAACTCAAATCTCAAATGTTGAACCAAAAAGCAAACTGCTTTTTTTCTGCTTTGCGGAATCGAAAAAAAAAAAGCTCCAGCGAGGGAAGGTCGCTGAGACAACGACGCTCTTAAAAAAAGACAATGACATTTTCCGCTCCGGCGATGATACAACACCGTGTCTGTTCTGAGCGCTCCTCCTCCTCCTCTCCTCCGTGGGGCCCCGGTGGTCCCTGCGCGAGCAGCGCGGCGTGGGGGGGGGGGGGGGGGGGGGGGGCGGGTTCTGAGGGGAACGCACGTGGGGAACGTGCTGAGTGCTGACGCTGCAACCTTCTGTCGCCGGAGATTCGTCGCGGTATTCAAAGGTGATAAATAAACCAGCATCGTCTGCGGGTTTCCTTGTATAATTGACTGGCCCGTTTCCCGTTAAGGTTGAGGTTGGGAGCTTTTTTTAAACTTTTATTTCTTTTTTTTTTGTTATGAGAGGAGAGAGTTGAAACTAAATGTGGTATAACACGCTTTTTTTTTCTTCGTACGCTGCAAAGAAATGTCATACCAATCGCGAATCTCTGGGGGCGGCAGTAGCTCAGTCTGTTGGGACTTGGCTTGGGAACCGGAAGGTCGCCGGTTCTCGTCCCTAAAGCACCTTGGCACTGCCGAGGTGCCCTTGAGCAAGGCACCAGACCTCCTACACTCCTCCCCCGGGAGCTGTATATACAATAACTGCCCACTGCTCCTCATACTAGGATGGGTTAAATGCAGAGAAACTAATTTCAGTTTGTGTATATATATATCATTTATGTATGTGACCAATAGAGAGAATTCAATCCTCCAGATTTCGATTTCGATCAGCAAACGACAGAAAGGTAAAAACTCCATAGATCCCACTGCATAAAGATCCACTGGAAATAAAAGGCTTTCTCAAGTCAAGTCAAGTTTATTGTCACATCAAAGTTAGACAAGTATAAGCAATGGGTGAACATCTTATGTGCAATACCCGACGACAGACAGCAGTTATAAAAATGAAAATAATAGAATAAAAAAAGGAAAAAAGTACAAACTGTATAAAGTTAAATATATAAAAATATAAAAGTGCATATATGAAATGCAATATATTATTATTATTAGCACAAAAAAAGAGCAATATATATATAAATCAATGTAATAAAATGTTATATGCTATACACCCTTGTTCAGCAGCCTGATGGCCTGACTGTGGAAGCTATCTCTGAGTCTATTTGTGCGGCGCTTGATACTGCGGTATCGCCTGCCTGACGGTAAAGGTGAGTATAGTTCGTGGCTGGGGAGGGCATTGGGCATTTCTCTCCCCCCTACGAGAGAGAGAGAGAGAGAGAGAGAGAGAGAGGGAGAGAGAGAGAGAGAGAGAGAGAGAGAGAGAGAGAGAGAGAGAGAGAGAGAGAGACACACACAATTGTGATGGTTGTCTGAGAGAGAGAGAGAGAGAGAGAGAGAGAGAGAGAGACACACACAATTGTGATGGTTGTCTGAGAGAGAGAGAGAGAGAGAGAGAGAGAGAGACACACACACACTCACACACACAGGGACAAAGAGAGAGAGCGAGAGAGAGACAGAGAGAGAAGTTTGTTCAAGCCGACCTCTGCTGCTCCCGACCAGGTCGATGTCCCACCGGGAGGGCGATAGACGGGCGTAGCTAAGAAAGCCTCCGTCGAGTCCCACCCACCCATCCACCCACACCCACCCATCCACCCACACCCACCCGGCCAGCCGGCCGGCGGAAGAAAACAACCGCCGAAAAAACACAGGGAAACTGCGGAGACTCATTAAAAGTGATCCTTCTGTCTGGTGGAGGCCAATCATCCAACGGGAGGAGGTCTCTCTCTGAAGAGCCGGGGGCCCCCTTAATCCCAGCACTGGAACACCGTCACGGAGGACCCGGGAGGTCGCGCCTCTAATGAGCAGAGAGAGAGAGCCGCTGGAGGAACTTCCTCCTCCCTCTCCATGTTTGATTTCCGTTTCCCCGCCGCGCACGCGGTCGTAGCTGCAGCCTAAAACCAGACAGCGAAATGAGGGGGGAAATGAAGGTAGCTTGGGGTGTATAGCTGCGTTCAAAACCGACGCAAAAGCGGACAGATAAGCGGTTTGTTAAGCTAAACGTTTTTTGGGGGGGAATGTCTGTCGATCACTTGGTCGATTTTAAACACTGACCTTCCTGTCCTCCAGTTCCCAACAAAATGATCGCAAACGTACGGCCGCTAAATTCACAGTTAGATCTCAACTTAGATCAGTCTGGTTTGTTTGTTATGGACCGGTTGCCTACCTGCTATGTTTGTGGCTATAATCGCTGCTGTAATTGTTGCTATAATTCATATTTACAGACAATCTGTGTTTGTTTGTGTCTGTCGTTTTTTCTTTCGTTTGTCTGTTGCCGCGAGACAACCCTGGAATCAATGCAAGCCTTCCTCTTCTTCCCACACACTCGCGCACACACACACACACACACACACACACACACACACACACACACACACACACACACATACACACGCAAACGCACACACACACACATAGGAATACACCCACCATTTCAAAAGAACACACACACACACACACACACACACACACACACACACACACACACACACACACACACACAGACAGCGCCAAGGGACAAGAGACAAAAGGCAGTCTTCTGTGCACACTGTTACCTCTGCAGATCCCACCGAGCAGGGCCCCGGCGGTGGAGAGGAGAGCTCTGGGGGTCTGTTGGACTAAAACAAAAAACAAGAAGCACAGCGTAGCAGGAGGAGAGAAGGATTAAAGATGCTCTAATGATGTGGGAATGGCAGCACCAGAGAGAAGGCCTGCAGGTGCAGCGTGAGACACGGGGAAGGATCATTCTCACCATCTCTCTCCTCGCATTCATTCAAAACACAGGTGAACAATCACTTTTTTGGGGGTTTTTTTAAGCAAAGACGTTCGCTGCTCAAGCTGCTGTCAGGCGGGGAGATGGCACACACACAACTGTAAGCTCGGCTCGGGAATTGCCCGGAAAAAACAAACCCCCCCCCCCCACCCCATCCCCAAAACTGTTTTTTTTTGCTTGTTATTCAACTTATTCCACTCAACATTCAAGATTCAAGATTCACTGTTTTTATTTGCCATGTGCAACAAGTACAATGGAATGCTTACTCCCCATTCCCTCCCGCCGTATGAATTTCCTACAATTGTAGTATGTGAGCTGTGTGAAAATCCTCCAATCCCTCTGTGGGATTGCGGTGCTGATAACTGTAATTCCCAGGATATGTACTGTCGGGTCATCATAAAGCTGGTTGTGTGTGTGTGTGTGGATGGGGGTGTGGATGTCTCTGCTCCATCATTGTTAACTTTGAGCACTGAGTGGGGCAATCACTCGAAACGTTCTCCATTACTCTTGTTGCTGTTGACCTTTGTTTATGGGATGAGCATCGCCACGGCAATACACTAATGCGCACCATCTTCTGCTTCAGCCATCCCCTCCAGGCAGAATCGCCTGGTTTATTACTACACTGTAGTGGCTGGCCGGCAGTAGCTCAGCAGGTGGAACTGGGTCGCCTGGCAACCATAAGGTTGCCGGTTTCGATCCCCCAGTTTCCTCTTAGCCAAGAGCTGGCTGTCTCCTTGCATGGCTGACACCGCCGTCGGTGGATGAATAAGTGAATGTGAGGCCATAATTGTAAAGCGCTTGTGGGTAAAAGTGCTTTATAACTGCAGTCCATTTATCGTTAGTGCTGCCAGTGGAGACTTAGAGAACAGAAAACAGAAACAGAAAAGTTAAGATGAGATGAGTCATGCCTCATTGGATGATGGAATCTATATTTCTGTGTGTGTGTGTGGGTGTGTGTGTTCCTACGTTGTCTGTGTGTGTGTGTGTGTGTGTGTTCCTATGTGTGTGTGTGTGTGAGTGTTAATATGTACGTATGTGTGTGTGTGTGTGTGTGTTCTTAAGTGTAGGTGGGTGTATTTCTGTGTGTGTGTGTTCCTATGTGTGTGTCTGTGTGTGTGTTCTTATGTGTGTGTTCCTACGTTGTCTGTGTGTGCCTGTGTGTGTGTGTGTTCCTATGTGTGTGTGCATGTGTTCCTATTTGTGTGTGTGTGCCTATATAAGTGTGTGTGTGTGTGTCTGTTCCTATGTGTGTGTGTGTGTGTGTTCCTATGTGTGTGTGTGTGTGTGTGCCTATATAAGTGTGTGTGTGTGTGTGTGTGTGTGTGTGTGTGTGTGTGTGTGTGTGTGTGTGTTCCTATGTGTGTGTGCCTATATAAGTGTGTGTGTGTGTGTGTGTGCCTATATAAGTGTGTGTGTGTGTGTGTGTGTGTGTGTGTGTGTGTCTGTGTGTGCGTGTGTGTGTGTGTGTGTGCGTGTGTGTGTGTGCTCGTCACCGTGTCTCCTCCCAGCTGGGGAGGTCCTCTGAGGGGACAGCTGATAGACGTCCCAGTGTGTTAGTGAGCTAAATGAGGGCTCCTCCGGTCCTTGACATCATCCTCAACCCCCACCCGTTTCACGGCGAGAGGACAGTGATCCATTACTGGAATGAACTAACAAAAGAACAGATTCATTTCCCTGGGCAGATTTAGCAGCGGTCTGTGTAGCGGCGCTGTCGCGTCGATTGCCCCCAGAGATCAGGGGACCTAATGAGGAGAGAGAGAGAGATGAGATGAGAGGGGGGGGGGGGGGGAGGACAACAGCGGCGGTTCATGTCTGACCAAAAGACACAAAACGCCAAGATGAACTGTTACTGCCCACACCCGGATATCACACCCTAGGTGACCTCTCTGGAGGAGACTCAATACCGTGATGTTCATTATTTACATCAGGCATGAGGAGATTAATGGCTGTTTGGGTCGTCTTTAATGGTTAAAAGACTAGATCTACACAATCTATTAACTTGTCTTTTATCTTTAAGTGGCTGTAAAGATACCTCGGTATCTAAAGTCTCTTAACTTGTCTTAAATCTTTAAGTGGCTGTAAAGATACCTCTGTATCTATAGTCTCCTAATTTGTCTTAAGTTGTAAAGAGACTGTGTAGATACCCTGGTATCTATAGTCTCTTAACTTATCTTTAATGGGTTAAGAGACTGTGTAGATACCCTGGTATCTATAGTCTCTTAACTTATCTTTAATGGGTTAAGAGACTGTGTAGATACCCTGGTATCTATAGTCTCATAACTTATCTTTAATGGGTTAAGAGACTGTGTAGATGCCCTGGTATCTATAGTCTCTTAACTTATCTTTAATGGGTTAAGAGACTGTGTAAATACCCTGGTATCTATAGTCTCTTAACTTATCTTTAATGGGTTAAGAGACTGTGTAGAAGCCTCACTATCATGTCGATAGAGAGGTGGGTAAACGGGATCCAACAATAAGTCCCCGTGGGGCTTTTTCATGTGAGGAGAAATAATTCACAGTCAGAACTACGACGGAATCACGCTGAGCGTTTTGTCTCGTTTGGATAAGAGTTGAATAATTTAAGACCTTTCGTGATTAATCCTGGCGGACAAAAACGCCCTCGCTGAAATATGGGTTTTCTGAAGGTAACGTTAACCCTTAAGAAAGATGGATGTAGGAGTTTGTCACGCAATATTCTTTTTTTTAAAACATTTTTACAAGAAAGACTTCCGCTCTCGGGCGTCACATAAATCTTACTGGCGGGGGGGGACGGGGGACGGGGGACGGGGGACGGGACAGGGGACGGGGGACGGGGACAGACGTACGGACAGGAAAGTACAGTGTGTTCGTCGTTAAAATGCTATCTATATTAAGCAAAAGTTGGCCACTAAGCTACACTCACGCGCGTGTACTCACGCACGCACAGAGTGACGGGGGAAAAAAGTGACGTGGAAACTCATCCAATCACTGCCTCTCTTGAGTCAGTGGGGGGGGGGGGGGGGGGGCAGTATTATCCTGTTGCTGCTGCTATATACTACGTACTGGAGAGCACTACTTTGAAGATCAGCTTATAGGGTTTGGAGAAAGCCGCCGCTCCCAGTCTGCCTGTCAGTTTTACATCCGGCTTACGGAGACACTTCCACACCGCGTTGAGGAGCTGCAAGATTACAGCCTTAAATATGCCTTCGCAACTGGACTTCTCCAACCGTCGTGTGTGTGTGTGTGTGTGTGTGTGTGTGTGTGTGTGTGTGTGTGTGTGTGTGTGTGTGTGTGTGTGCGTGTGTGTGTGTGTGTGCGTGTGTGTTTGTGTGTGTGTGTGTGTGTGTGCGTGTGTGTGCGTGTGTGTGTGTGTGTGCACGTGTGTGTGTGCGTATGTGTGTGCACATGTGTGTGTCTCTTTGTGTGCGCGTGTGTGCCCGCGTGGGTCTCTGTCTATGTGTGTGTGTGTGTGTGTGTGTGTGTGCATGTGTGTGTCCCTTTGTGTGTATGTGCATGTGTTTGTGTGTGTCTGTGTGTCTGTGTGTGCACGTGTGTGCCCGTGTGTGTGTGTGTGTGTGTGTGTGTGTGTGTGTGTGTGTGTGTGTGTGTGTGTGTGCGTGCGCGTGTGCGTGTGTGTGTGTGTGTGTGTGTGTGTATGCGTGTGTGTGCGTGTGTGTGTGTGTGTGACAGGCGGAAACTAAACATTCAGCCTTCTCTGAAAAATATAGATAGCACCAAGGGCAAGAAGGAATACATCTCTTTACATGGTGAAAAACACAACCCTAATCAATTTCACAATTAGCCAGCTCAGTGTTTTAATTAAAAAACAACAGTCCCCTTTGAAGAAATCAATTCCAACTAAAGAGGCAAAGGAGAGCGCTCCATCGCCAGTCTACCATCTTGGTGCTGTCAGTTTTTAAGACATGAGTATAAATGCATTAAGGCCTTTGTCTCCAGAACCAGAAACCCAAAGCCATGTGCATCGCCGTGGTGTGTGTCAATACAAAATAATTGATTTGGACGCGAGATGGCGAGGAACCCTCCCCCGGTCTACTGATCTCAGAGATATCATTTATCGTCGGGTTTTTTTTTTTTCGGATTTCCCGCCAAAAGAACAAAACCAAAAAAGGCGCTATTTTCTTCTTCTTCTTGTTCTTCTTGTTCTTCTTGTTCTTGTTCTTGTTCTTGTTCTTGTTGTTGTTGTTGTTGTTGTTCTTCTTCTTCTTCTTCTTCTTCTTCTCTTCTTCTTCTTCTTCTTCTTCTTCTCTCTTCTTCTTCTCCTCCTCCTCCTCCTCCTCCTCCATATTGAACATTGATTCATGGCCGTCTGCGGAGCATTCATCTGGCGTGTTCCATTTGTGTCGTGGATCTAAATGATCGGTTGCGGCGGGCCGTTAGCTCTCGGTGGCCATCGACGGGTCTTTTGTTGCGCAGCGTATCCTCCCCACTATCGACCCGGGCCGACTTTAATATCTATTGACAGTCCCATTATCCTGCCGCGGACAGCCATCACATGCACTCCCGCTCTGTCAATATCTGTCCGTGCTTTTCTATTTATCTCTTTTTTCCTCCTGTAATCAAAGTTCGGAACCCGAGTTTGGAAGCTTTTAGCGAGCTAGCTTTGTGTGTTGTCACTTTTTTTCTTTCTTCTTTCTTCTTTCTTTTTCACAAAGAAAGAAATGTTGACAGGGATTCAGAAACTAAATCGGAATCAGAATCAGAATCAGAATGCCTTTATTGTCATTGTACAAGTACAACAAAATGGTAGAGCAGTCCTCAAGAAACTCTTAAAAACAACAATTAAAAAAAAAACCAAGCTAAACAAAATAAACATATATGTCCATATAAAAACGGTATATATATATATATATAAACTGTATATATATTTATATTTACAAGTATTGAATTTGCCCTATTTATATATACACTGTAATGAAATGGATTATTTAAATGGGGATTATATTTGTTTACGCTCTAAAAAGAAGATTAGCTAAAAGAAGAGTTAGGCGCCACTTCACTCACGTCGGACACCTTAAATCACAGATTAGCAGGAGGGATTCTCACCCCCTGTGGTGTTAGCGTGTTTCCGAAGCTCGGCGACGGTAGAACCGCTAGCTAGCCACCGCACGCCTTATAGGTGTCGTTGGCTAGCGTGGCGAAAAGTTTGACGGAACTTCAAACTTCAAAAAACAGCGGCGGTGTCCAGCTCAGCGATAAAACCTGGCCCTGATGAAAGAGGAACACTTCACAGGAGAGTCCGGTAAAAGGGGCTTAAGCTGGAGATTTAGGAGTCCCCGTCTTTTACATCCTCTATTTTGTCAAATGCTTTATTACATTTTTTTATTTATTTCATTTTTATTTATTTTTTAAATTACAGCCCAGTTGTTTCCGCCTGCAGTTTATGTCCCAACAGTCCATAAACATGTTTAAACCATTGATGTAATGTTACAAAATGAGATTAGTCCGACGCCGAAGCCATTAACCTGACATGTTGCCATTGGTTTTGTGTATAGGTTGTGTGTTGTGCTTTTGGCTGTGTAGCTGCTGTCCCCCGTCCAACAGCCTCCATCATCCATGAGCTTTCATAAAGGCTGGCTGCTGCCTGCCTGCCTGCCTGCCTGCCTGCCTGCCTGCCTGCCTGCCTGCCTGCCTGCCTGCCTGTCTGTCTGTCTGTCTGTCTGTCTGTCTGTCTGTCTGTCTGTCTGTCTGTCTGCCTGCCTGCCTGCCTGTCTGTCTGCCTGCCTGCCTGCCTGCCTGCCTGCCTGCCTGCCTGTCTGCCTGCCTGCCTGCCTGCTGGTGCTGATGATGATAGTCCCGGGGAAGCTTGTATGTTTACTACCACCATCTACTGTTCATTCGTGGGCACTTGATTCTCTCTCTCTCTCTCTCTCTTCTGCTCCTCACACCAGAAGGTTGTTTTTTTGTTCAGAGTCTGCCTTCAGAGTGTGAGTAGCGTTCGATTGTACAGAAAATGTACGAGTTTAAATTATAATATCATAAGACTATAATAGGGCTTTGTCTCAGTGCATTGTAATGGGTCCTGGGTACTTACGCATGTGGCCAATATTATTTGGGAAATTATAACCGCATGTACGATAACAGCTTCTCAAGTCCACTTGTAATGTTAAATATTGCTAAAATGACTGTTATATGAATATGGATAATGGTATACTTACTAACTAGCACTACGACTAATATGAATATGATTATATGAAATAACATTATAATAAAAATAGGCAATCATACAATATATCTACTACCTACTTATTTAAAAATGTATATATATATATATAAAATAAGAAACGTTCTTTTTTACGGTAAAAGTCTCATAAAATCGAATAATACAAATGCAGAATATTCCAAAAATAGGGGGAAAAAAACAACCTACTTTAAATTAGAAGCAAGCTGCAGCATATAAAGCTTTTCATTATCCAGGGCCGTCGCTATTCAAAGCTCCAGGGAGCTAAGAGTCGGGGCTAATGGCTAAATGTGCAATACCTGCACTTTGAAAAAAAACGTACTTTGACTTTTCAAGGGATATAAAACTCACATGGACCTAACCGTCCAAGTACGGTTGGAAGAAGGCAATTCTGAGTTTTTTTCTTTTTCAGCACATACAAACACCTCAAATGATACATTTCGAGTCGTTTACGTCGGGTAAAAACGTACAGGGAAAGTGCCAGGGACTCATGGAGTGACTGGAAGGTTTCTTCAATAGGCTGCTGGATTCCCGCGGAGCGACTGCGTTGTTCGGGGGGGGGCAGCGGCTCGGCCGTCGGACCGGAGCCGCTCACCGCTGTTCATCATAGAGGCTCTTTGTCATCACTTTCAGCGTGACGCTGTGAGCCCTTTTGACTCGGCCCCTCATCATCAGCCCCACAGAGACCTCTCTGTCTGTCA